>PVJS01000202.1:0-154139 GCA_004027185.1 Glis glis | reverse complement strand
CATCCATCCATCCCTTCATCCATCACTCCATCCATCCATCCATCCATCCATCCATCCATCCATCCATCCACTTCTGCTTCTGCAGAGAGCTTCAGAGAGGGGAGAAACAAACTAAAACAGCATTCTCCATGTTTCAAGCAGGTGATCTCAAAAGTAGAAATCTATTAGAAATAAATTTTACATATTTCTAAGAAATAGTAGCAATAAATGAAATCAAGAATCATAGATACTTTTAGGACACAAAAAGCTATCCAAGAAAGAATGAAAATCATTCAACAAGTATTTTCTATGTATTTACATTGTGCTATGTGCTTTGGAAAATACAAATATGAATAAGAACTGGGTCCTATCCTTCAGAGAGAGACATATGATATAACAGTCAAGGGGGACCATACAATTTTTTTCACAACTAACAATAAAATGTGGTTATTACATCTGAAATTTTACATCTGAGTTACAAAATCATGCAAATCTACTTCCGAAATACACAGTATCCTCTTCTCAGTGTCTACTGCCTTACCTTGAATCACCCACCAGCTAGTCTTGCTCTGACAGCTGTAAGTAGCCTCTTAGTAAGATTCATGGCTTCCCTCCTTTCTCTCCTCAACCCATTCCCAACAGTGCATTTATTTATTTATTTATTTATTTATTTATTTATTTATTATCGGTATGTAGCAGTAGTCCAGTTTTGTACTACTGCACCAATATATGTTTTCTTTGAAGTTTGCATGAGAGCAGGAATATGGAGATAGATTGGGCTCTGGGCAAGTGTATGTGGGATTCTGGGGCTTGGGTGAGTAATTTTGTATGACCCAAAGAATATGGCAAGGGCAGAAATTCCAAATAAATATTCCATTTAAATTGGGTGGTGATATGAATTCAATTACCCAGTTCTAACAACAAACTGGCTTGAAGTAGATTCCAATATCATGCACATTCAGATTCATGAATCAGCTTTCCCTTAACGAAACTGAAATGCTGACAGCATAGATCTTACTGTACCTAACTTCCAGAATCCCAAAATTATAAACTTGAACTATGGATTTAAGAACGACATGATCATCTACAAAATGCGGTTGATACAATCTCAGAAAACATTTGTCAGCAATGTCTTTAAAATAATATTTGTGTGAAATTTATTTACTTAAGGACATCTAAATAATATAAAAGTTTAGTGCTTTGAAAAGAAAAGTACACTAGGCATGGTGGTGCATGCCTTTAATCTCCAGTACTTGGGAGGCTGAGACATGAAGATTGCAGGTTTGAGGAGAGCCTCAGAAATTCAGCAAGACTCTCAGAAACCTAGTGAGACCCTGTTTCAGAGTAAAAAAAAAAATAAAGAAAGAAAGAGGGTTGGGGTGTAACCCAGAGGAAGAATGATCCTAAGTTCAATCCCCAGTATCACACACAAAAGGGGGGAGAGAAAGAGAGAGAGAGAGAGAGAGAGAGAGAGAGAGAGAGAGATGCACTTACCTTTCTTTTTAGCTAAGTCTTGTTACTCTCAAGGCATCTGAACAATACTATCAAAAAAGCCAAGTAATATTAAAAATAGTATCAATATCACTAAATGCTTTTTTTCTGAGGACCTATGTAGAAATGACTATATATATTATTGTTATCTTTGCAACTAGAATCCACTGAGATACAGAGAGGTGTCCCCCAGAATGTGACAGAAATGGGTCAGGGACAGTTTTAAATAATGTGCCTAGAGGAAAGAGTGTGTCCCTCCACCTATCAGAGCGAAACATTTTCTTTAGCCAACCTAGTGTGTGCTAAGCAAGTGCTACCCACTAAGCTAATCCTGCAAGATAAGAATTCCTGGTTCCGATTTATAAATAAGAAACCAAGACTCAGGGGTTAAGCGACTTGTCTAAAACCACACAGATGGGTGAGTGGCAAACCCCAAATTTGATCCATGTCTTTCTGACTTGGTCTTTCTATGTGCTAAAATTAAAAAAGCAAATATAACATATTTAACTTCATCTGACACAGTGAATAATGTGAATAGCAATTAGTATATTGCATGCCAATTAGATATAAATAATTCATGTAAATAATGATCCAAGTACACTGAAACTTAAGCTGTCTCCTGCTTAATAGGGGAATCTGTGTAGTAATGTGTTGCTGGTGGGGGATGGAGGTGGGGGAGGGCATGCGATTTCAGTGGCTTCTTGTGAGCCCCATACTACACCGGAAGTCTTGGATTGCAATGACTCCTTGCTTGATTGTCTTTACTCTTAAATCCTCAGATTAATCTTCTCAAAGGGACCAGGAATTATGGGAAAAACACTCCCTTTCCTTTTCGACTTTCCAGCAGAGAGCATGAGGGACAGGGAGGTGTAGAACGGGGACACGATAGAGGGAAGCAGGTTCTTCACTACCCTTTGAGACTCTTGCACATTTATCCAAGAATCTCAGTCTTCCCTTTAGGAAAATTGTCTTTCCCCAGTGAGCATCCTCTTTGGAAGGAAAGGGCTGGGTGTCTACCTGGCAAAGGACTCAAGTCGGGCTTTTTTGTTTCTGTGATCATGTATCATCTTGAAATAAAGACATAAATATCTAGTCTCACTTCTTATCTGAGCAACCCTTTGATTGCTTAAGTACCTTAAATTGGTAGGTTAATTGAAACTCAGGGAGCTTCCACACCCTCCTAAGACCTGTGAGGGTGCAGCTGTCTAGACAGGTGGGCTGTGGGTGATCAGGAGATAACAGAGTTGGCTCTTTGGGTGAAGGGAATAAGGGAAGGCTGAGGATGGGGAAGGTAGAAGAATTTTGAACAGCATAGAGGAAAATAGACTCCACCATGATCAGAGAGGACCCAAGGAGCCTGGGAGCAGGGGGAAGAGGTAGAGACAGAAACCATTTGACCCAGGCAAAATGCCACCAGATGACCCTGCTGGATGTGTCCCTAACAGACACATCATTACCAAAGCAGCGAGGCCGTGGCCCTGGTCTCACACAACTCTTCTGGTTACTAGAAAATGTTTAGATTCTGCTTGCAAGTACCGTCAGTGAATCTCTCAAGGTACCATGAACACAGAAGTGACCAGCTGGGGCCAACCATTTCATGAGCATTTCAACTGCTAGACAGAGCTGCTCTTGGAAGCAGGATACAATGAATATAAATTGCATGCAAATTTTATTTAAATCACAGTGTAATTCATGTACACTGTAACTCACCCTTTTCGGCGTATAGTTCTTGCAAGTTCTAACTGAATGCAGTCACATATATAACTCATTACAATCAAGAACTAGGACAGTCCCCTCTCTTTAAAGGCTCCCCCAGTGCCCCCTGAGGCCACCCCCTTCTCACATCCCAACCTCCGGCCAGCAGTGGTGACCATTTTCTGTCCCTAAAGCTGTACGTTTTCCAGGACCATCATATAAATACAATCCTATAGCATATAAAGCCCACTGCTTTTTAAAGCCAACTCCTAACTGAATGCAAAAAAATGCATTAAGAATTGGTTAATATATTTTAAAAACACTATCTGGATATTATGGCTCTTCAGATTTAGAAAAATAAGCCTTACTATTTCTTTCTCTAAAGAGCATTTAAATTTTTATAGGATTAAGTGCTGCGTAGAATATCTGAAGCCATTTTAATGTGTTTAATTAGAAGTAATGGGTCATTCTTTGACTTTCTTTTGAACTGAGGCAACTACAATAAAATATTTACTATTATAAGCAATAGCATTGAAGTGAAAGCCCTTGTTTTTAAAAAATAATTGGCTAATGTGTTTTAAGTACTATTAAGTGACAGAGAGAAGCTAAATATTCTCTAAA
The DNA here is from genome assembly GCA_004027185.1 of Glis glis. Taxonomy (NCBI): domain Eukaryota; kingdom Metazoa; phylum Chordata; class Mammalia; order Rodentia; family Gliridae; genus Glis; species Glis glis. Next base: position 150,353 of record PVJS01000202.1, on the reverse strand, counting down.
ATATGCCAACCGGCTATTTCTTCTTGCAAATCATGCCTATTCATATTCTCAAGGGTCTTTTCCAATTTTGCATTACTTAAAGGAGACAGAAGATCTAATTCTAATTTTTCTTTTTTTTAAAACACATGGATTTAAGTGAATAAATGAATCCACTGTCCTAAAACATTAACACCTGGTATAATATTCTTAGATGCTCAGAATGGCAGGCATTTCTGTTTACTCAGAAAACTGCTTACTGCAGGGGGGAAAACACATAATAATTTAACCTAATAATAGATGATACAAAGACAAAACAAAAAATTACAAAAAAGCCCTTTATTCAATCCTGAATACTAGTAATTTCAATGTTTAGAATATTTGAGCACCAGGGGATATAAGTTGAATTTTACTTAATAAATTAATTACCAAATGAGATGGTAAAAACAGAGCTCTATACTCATAACCCGGGTGGGCATGAGCTTTAGGGGTAAGGTGCATGCCCTCTGTCATTTAACAATATCTACCTTCCTGGACAATAGCATCCAGTGCCACGTCAGCTATCACTTCCCTGCTTGCGATGATTAAATCACCATCTATGGCAAAGACCTTTCTCCTAAGTTCCAAATTCATACAGATAACCACTATATGCACAGAGGTTAAGACATGTGGGTATATAATTCCTGTCTCAGTCAACATTCTCACTGCCGTATCCCAGTAAAGCTGACCACACGGCTTGAAGGAGGAGTTATTTGCTCACTGTTTCTTGGAGATTCCAGATTCAGTCCATGTGAGGCTGGGTCTACACATCTCAGGGCATGGCGGCGGGAAGCAGAGAGAGGGAGAGAGTGAGGGCTCTGCTCTCACAGCATGGAGGCCAGATGCAAGAGAGAGCCAGCAAGCAAGGGGATTCAAAGACACAAGCACAGTCCCCAAAGCCATAGCCCAGGGACCCACCTTCTCCAGCCACACCCCACCTGCCTAGGTGACCACCCAGTGAATCCATTACAATGGATTTATCCACTGATGAGATTAAAACCCTCAGCACTTAACTGCATCAACTCTGAACATTAATACATGAGTTCTTCAAGAGACATTCTATATCTAACTTAACTAACATACACACATAATAATTAATAATAATCATAATCATAATCTCATAATTCAGTTGGCTTTTGACCGGGCACTTCAAAATCAACCAGTCCCAAATGGAATTCAGCATACCTACCCTTGCTCCTGCCCTTTCTGTGAGATTCCCTGTTCCACTAAGTGGGTCTACTCTGATGCCCGCTTTCGAAGCTGGAAGTCCAGGACTTACCCCTGATGGCTATCTTTTCTTCACATCGTGCAGTGGACCAACCACTAGGTCCTGCAGATATAAATTCTTCTCAAACTCCCAGAGACTTCAACCCCACTGCCCATTCTTTATCTCTGACTATCCTACCTTCTTGTTCAAACTGGTGGGGTGCTAGTAACTGGGGCTCTTCCCTTCAGTCCTCCACCTATGCCAGTCCATTCACCGCCATGCTGTTCTCTCTCTCTCCCTGCCCCAGTGGCATTCTACATCTGTTCTACACACCCAGCCCTATTTTATTTTTAATTTTGAAACAGGGTTTCACTAAGTTGCTGAGGCTGGCTTCGAACTTGAGATCTTCCTGTCTTGGCCTCCTAAGTACTGAGCTTATAGGCATGCGCCACCACACCTGACCCCAGTGTCCCTTTTTTGAAACATAAGTTTAATCTTGCAACTCTGCTACTGTGATTTTATTTTTCTGCTTCTCAGTCCCTGTGGAAAAAGGCCCAAGCTTCTTAATTTGGCTTATAATGTCACTGATAGTAAGATCCTGGTTAATCTCTACTACTGGATGCTCTCTGCATCCTCGTGAGAGGCACCAAATACTGTTACTTAAACAATTGCAATGAACTGAGTATGTCCCCCACAAATCCATGTTGAAACCTAAGCCACACTGTGGTATTATTAAGAGGTAGGGCCTCTGGGGAAGAGGTTAAGCCATGCAGGTTCCACGGTTATGAAAGGTCTTAGTGCTCTCATAACAAAGGTGGATGAGAGTGGCCTTGTCCTTCCTCCCATGCAAGGACAGAGCCACAAGTACCACCAGGGAGCACAGAGCGAGTCCCTACCAGACATGGAATCTACCGGCACTCTGACCTTAAGACACCCATTCTCCAGAAAGCTCACTCAGGTCCCTAAATTGGGGATGGAGCCTGCTCAACCAATCCCTGCACATTCGATACCTTCCAAATGAGTTTTACCATAACTATCCCGTGTTAGCTATAATCTGAAATGCTACAAAAAGTGGGGTGGACTTCTCTGATAGACAGCAAGTACCAAGTGCCTGGCCTGTATAGTAGATACTCAAAAGTATTTTCAAATAAATGATAACTAAATTTTAAGAGCCCAGGGATCACTGTTTGCTCTCCTACCCCTGTTATCTCTTCAGAGAAGCTGCCACTAAGACCTCTGTTGGGCAGTAATCCATTTACAACCACCTTAGCATAACATGCGCTCCACATTTGAAAGCAACCGCTTTTATTTCTTCAAAACAGCTCAGTAATTTAGGTGTCTCGCTGACTTAGAGCCAATCATCATGGTTGATTTATAATTGCAAAGCTGTTATTGTACTGATATAAAAACTCACAAAAAGTCGGGCGTGGTGGCGCACGCCTGTAATCCCAGTACTTAGGAGACTGAGACAGGAGAATCACAGGTTTGAGGACAGCTTCAGCAACTTAGTGAGACCCTTAGCTACCTAGGGAGACCCTGTTTCAAAACAAAACAACAACAACAAACAAAAACCAACAAATAGAAACACCCTCACCAAACAGGTAAATTATAATTTTTCAAATGTATCATGATTTATGTATATATTATACAATTCTTAAAAAGACATGCTTTTGGCTTTTTTGGTACTAGGGATTAAACCCAAGGGCGTTCTACCTCTGAGCTACATTCCCAGTCATATATTTTTTTTCCTTTTGAAACAGGGTCTCCTTAAGTTGTGGAGGGTCTCACTAAGTTGCTGAGACTGGCCTTGAACCTACGATTCTCCTGTCTCAGCCTTCCAAGAACTGGGATTACAGGCGTGCACCACCATACCCAGATAAAAGACATGTTTAAATCTTGGATATCTTTTCATCTGATTTATGTTTTGAATGGTATCCTGAATAGCAGAATATCCGCTTAAACAAAATGTATTTTCTACCAATAGCCACCATGCTCTGCTGGAGAAAGCTTCCCTATTTATCATTAACATTTCTTATTCATTAACAAATCCTTGTCTGCCTATCCCAAAAATTAACTCACTAAAAAAACCAAATGAATTTCAAATCTTGTCATAAATACCCAATCAAAAATGTTTATCTTCCTCTCTAGCCTCAAATACACCATTGAATTCATATGTCCCCAACATGAGATAAGTTGGAACAGTCCATGACTGGACAACTACAATAAATCTACCATTTAATGTGTTTCCCCGACTTGGCTCAAGTGTGCAGATCAAGTGAAGAGGGAGAGACGAGGGACTTTTGCTGCCAAGCTATGGCTGTAGCTTGCTCTGATTTCCCATGAACTTGGAGACGGTTCAAAGCTGCAACTTGTTCCATAATTCTTCTAGCAGCCTTTCCCCGAAGCATCAAGACCCTGGCTCATCCGTGCATTTGTCGTCCAAAGAGATAAAAACAAAATCCAAACTAGAGTTCTGGGAAAGACCCAAGCTCTGTGGAGGCTCTCTTTAAACATGTTTCTTCTCCTTAACTTTATCTTCAGATCCCAAAGTTTCCCTATTATCAACAGGGGAAATGTTAGAAAAACAAAATGTACAACGGAGGGACAGTAGGTCTGAAAGACCTAGTTTTATCACCACAAGACTTTGCATGAGTGGAAAGCTTTTCTCCCCCTTTCCTTTGGGAAATGGACTCTCAATTCTTCATTGGGCATTTGCCATCCAGAAAAAACAAAAAGCCTATACTTCCCAGCTCCTCTTGCTGTGAAATGTACCCAGGGAACTAATTTATGATCAATAAGGTGTAAGGGAAAATGCTACATGGGACTTTTTGTTAGTTCCTTAATTAATTTTTTGTGGTACTGGGGGTTGAACCCAGGGGCATTCTATCTCTGAGCTGCATCCCCAGCCCTATTTTGTTTCTTATTTTGAAACAGGGTCTCACTAAGTTGCAGAGGATTTCGCTGAGTTGCTGAGGCTGGCCATGAACCTGCGATTCTCCTGTCTCAGCCTCCCAAGTACTGGGATGACAGGTGTGCGCCACTGTGCCTAGCTTTGTTAGTCCCTTAAAATGGAGCAAGTGTATTCCTATTTCTATCTTCCTATTTTGTTGGCTGGGATGCCACTGGGAGGTTGGAGCTCAGACAGCCACTATGGTTCATGAGATGGGGATGGGACAGAAAGACAGCAGGGGCCTGTGTGCCAGAAGGAGCCCAGGCAGACTTGAATGTCCACCTTCAGAAAGATGAACCAACCATTGAACACCCAACCGACACAGAACAACCATTTTTCACTATTTTTTTATAATATAACCTCATTCATAATGATCAGTATATCTACAAATATCAGACATTATGCTAAATGTTTATATTATAGCAAGTAGGTAAGGCACCGAAGTATTATCTGTATTTCACAGATAAGGAAAACTAAGATTGATAGGTATTATATAATTGATCTAATGGTGTCAGGGCAGTGAGGGTCTGAGTCAGAAAGTTCTATTTAGATTCCAGACGTATATTCTTTTTCCTGCACCATTGCTATACATTGTGGGGATAAATTTCTCCTTTGTGCCCTTACTGAAATCTCTTAATCTTTTTATTCTTTTTAAAAATTAAGATAAAAACCTCTGCCTAAGCGGGCATGGTGGTACACACCTATAATCCCAGTATTTGAGAGGCTGAGACAGAAGGATTGCAGGTTCAAAGTCAGCCTCAGCAACTTAGTGAGACCCTCAGAAACTTAGTGAGACCCTGTTTCAAAATAAAAACAAAAGAAAACAAAACAGCGCTGGGTGTGTAGCTAAGATACCTGCGTCCAATCCCCAGTACCACAAAATAGACAGGCAGACAAAAAAAAAAAAAATGCTGCCTATTGTAGATACTCCTGTGAAGACTAGTAGGTTCATTATTGTGCAAAGGGTGGAATCGTTGGAAAATAATCACTGTTTAATTTATGTATGCAATCAAAAGTATTTAAATATGTCAGAACAAAAAAAAAGTCAGTGATTATACAGGAAGACTTAATTCCAGCAAAGTCAAAATGCACCAGTTCACCCTACAAACCTATACTTATTTCAACTGGTTTACACAGTCAAACTCCCAAATCACTAATTGATTTCCTGCTCCAGAAATTGATTCTGTGTGGCCGAGCACTTGGTAGACTAACTGCTCAGTGCCCAATTCTGCCTTGTCTTTCTGCTCTGCTTACATTTCTTTCTTTCTTTTTTTTTTTTTTTCTGGTACTACGGATTGAACCCAGGGGCGGTCTACCTCTGAGCTAAACCCCCAGCCCTATTTTACTTTTTATTTGGAAACAAGGTCTCAACAAGTTGCTGAAAGTTTCGCTAAGTTGCTGAAAGTCTTGCTAAGTTGCTGAGGCTGGCCTCGAACCTGCGATCCTCCAGTCTCAGCCTTCCAAGTCCTGGGATGACAGGCATGTGCCACCGTGCCTGGCTGTGCTTACCTTTTAAGGAAGGTGTCTACCGTTCAATAATGCAGGAATTGCAGATTGATTGTCATAACTGACTCACATAAAAATATCCCTGGCCCCATGACCTGAACGCGGTTCAACCTGCTTATTTGCAGGAGGACTTTGTGATTTTTAGCAAATCAAATCTGTATAAGTTGGCCCAAGGTTTCATTACATTTCTGTTTTCCTAAAGTTATCATTGGGAGTCCTTGACCTCAGAGGCTGTGGTCACCTCTAAATTGGTGGGCACAAAAGGCGGCCCTGAAGATGCTTAGTGAGTGACCACACCCGAGAGTCACACAGGCATACGTTCCAATCCTGAACCTTGACTTGAGGCCAACCACATGGTCCCTCCAAGCTTTGGTTTTGTTAGTAGTTTCAAAGATGCCTACAGGAGATAGTTCGTTCGGAGCTGTATATTGTTTCCTATTGCAGGTGTAACATATTACCACAATTTTAGTGAACTAAACTCACAGAAATGTCTTCTCTTACAGTTCTGGAGACCAGAAGCCACTGGGCTAACATCAAATGTTGTCAGAGCTGGACTCCTTGAGAAGTTTCTAAAACCATGAGTGCTCATTCAGGCTGTTGATGGAATCCTGTTCCTGAGGCTGTGACACTCAGGTCCCTGTCCCCTTTGCTGCTAACCCCCTTTCACGATCTTCAAAGCCAGGGACACTCAGCAAGGGCCCTCTCACCTCTCAGATCCCTCCTACAGCATCTCTATCACATCTCCTCTGGACAGTCCTTTTTCTTTTCTTTCTTTCTTTCTTTTTTTTTTTTTGTGTGTGTTTGGTTTATATGGTACTGAGGATTGAACCCAGGAGCATTCTGCCTCTGAACTACACCCCCAACCCTTTTTATTATTTTATTTTGAAACAGGGTCTCACTAAATTGCTGAGGGTCTCATTAAGTTGCTGAGGCTGGCCTGGAACCTGCGATCCTCCTGTCTCAGCCTCCCCAGTACCGGTATGACAGGCGAGCGCCACCACGTTCGGTTTGGCTGGCTTCCTTTTTCTTAAGGGGCTCAGAGGACTAGTTTGGAGCCACCTAGATAATCCAACTTAACCTCTCTATTTTCAAGTCGAGTAATTAGTAACGTTAATTTCATCTTCAACCTTTAATTATCTTTTGCCACTCAATGAAACATAGCCACAGGTTTTCAGGATGGGAACACGAGACCTTTGGGGCTATTATTCTGCTATCAAAAGCTCTGCACTAAATACCTGGCAGATAGCAAGAATTAAATAAATAGTCATAATAGCCAGGACATATGCTTACTCTCTGCCAGGTATTGATCTAAGAGCTTTATGAATATTTATACGTTCTACCCCTATAATCTTCCCAACATGAGGCACACACTGTTATCATTTCTATTAACAAATAAGGAAACGAAGCGTAGAAAGATGAGGTCACCTCGTGGAGATAGTACAGGAAAGAATAAGATTTGGACCCAGACAGTATGATTCTAGAATTTGTGCTTTTTCTTTTCTTTCTTTCTTTTTCTTTTTTTTTTTTTTTACTGAGGCTGGCCGTGAACCTACGATCCTCCTGTCTCAGCCTCACAAGTACTGGGATGACAGGTGTGCACCGTCACACCAGCTCTATTTTGATTCTTGAATACCTAGCAGTCTACTGAGGCTGCTGTGGTGCATTTCATCTTGAAAACATACGCTGACCTTATTGAACTCGAGAGGAAAGTAAACTACCGCTCTTTTGGACATCAGAATACCTTTCATGTTCCTGCACCACCACGTCCCCTTTCTTCCAGGAAGCGTGCGCTCTCGGGGAGGCTCTGGGCTTACAGTCCAAGCTCACCAGTCTGCCCACCTGTGCTTGAACCAACTTTTTCATTGGGTTCTTTGAAAAATCTGGAGCAGAGGCTGGAAAGGAGGAAAGGAGAAAAAGAGATAGAGAGAGAGAGGAAGAGAGAGAGAGAGAAAGAGAGAGAGAGAGAATTAGATAACTAAATTAATGAGAACTGAATTGTTTTTTTAACTGTCTATAAATGGGAAAGGTAGACTATGTAGCCATTTTTAAATTTTACTTGACATGAAAGATGTTGGTACAAAGCCTGTAATCCCAGTACTTGGGAGGCTAAGACAGGAGGATCATAGGTTCCAGGACAGCCTCAGCAAGTAGTGAGACTCTCATCAACTTGTGAGACTCTGTTTCAAAATAAAAATAAAAAATATGGCTGGGGGTGTAGCTGAGAGGTAGAATGCCCCTGCATTCAATCCCCAGTACCATATTAAAAAAAAAAAAGATGTTGGTATGAAGTTGACTTGATTAACTGTGCACCACACACAGGATTTCAATGCTGAAAAAGTAATTTATGCTATGGTGTTTGGGGGAAGCGCTCAGTCTTGAGACAATTACTTTATTCAGGAATTTTGAATGTTTTCTGCGAAGACTTAAAATCACTCAATCATGAGTTTATTAAACTAAAGGAAGTCACGTAGCACAGAATGCCTTTCAAGTGAAATTCCATGAAGTCAGGGTTCTTGTTGGTCTCTCTGGTGAGCTCTGGGGCACAACACTGGATCATCATTTGTCGGGAGAGGCTGTCTATGCCCTGGGTGGGTACTTGTCAGTCTCTAGAGTCTGCCTGCAGGATACTCATATCACACAAGAGTCCCCTTCTAGTTACAACAACCAAAAAGATCTCCAGGCATTTTCAAATATGCCCCGGGGGTAAAACTGTCAATTGGGAACCACCGAGTCAAGCCTATCAAGGGCTCACTACCCCCGGACCATACGGGTTGGGTCAGTAATGGGTAGTTGGGTAATAGTCCAAATCAGGCTGCATGGGCCCATTGACAGGCAGGACTGTGGCTTCTGTTTGGGCAATTAAGAAAGCCACCTTTATTTCCCCCCTCCACTGGACTAACTGTGGTAATAAACTCAATGTCTTGGGAAAATTCACACAGAACCTGATAATCGTAAAGATATCTGAGCTCTGGATCGAGTTATGCTGAAATCCAAATTCTCCATTTGAGTTCCATGGGCTGATGAATTCCCCTCGCCCTCTTTCCTTTTCTATTCTGTGTTCCACTTGGATGTTCTGGTGGGTTTTCAGTCATTTGCAACTTAAGTACCCTTCTGGACAATTGCCCCAAACATGATAGAACATTTTCTTCCTTCTCCTATACCTTAAGAGCAAGAGGAAGGAAATCATTCCTAATTTCAGTGAATGGAGCCTTAGTTAATGAAGGCTTAGTTAATGATGCCTGTAACAGGGTTCATCTACACAAAAAGGCAACTCTATTGGAATCAGATATTTTTTATTCAAATTTTGGTATTTGATTCTATGAACCCGTCCACAGAGAGCACCAAAATCACTTATTCTCTTAAGAAGTATTCCTTAGTTCACAATGCTGGGGCTGGATAAGGATATGCTAGCCCAATACTTCCTTCCTTCTGTGATTTCCTTCAACCTCTGGACTTGAATTCTGGCCATAATTGCTGCTTTTCCTTAGAAACCATTAAAATGTATGCCTTGATTAGAAACCCTGAATGATCGTGTTCGAATAGTATACATGTTATTAGATGTAACGATCTAATATGAAAAACCAGTATTTCAGCTTCTGGCAATGCTGGAGATTTAAGAAAAAAATTAAGACAAGAACAGAGAAAATGAGTCTTACCAACCACCTTGAGTTCAGCACTGGAGTAGACCAGGCCGTGTTTGTTTTCTGCTATGCACTGGAACATTCCAGAATCGGTCACATTTAAGTTCGATATTGTAAGGGCACCATTTTCTATCTGTATTCTCTCCTAGGCAATAACAAGAATGTCTTGTGCATAAACAAAATTTCAGATGAAAAATGAACACTCCTGACTATCATTTCAATCAGACACAAGACTTCTACATTTTCCTCAGAGTATTAGGCAGTCTGACCTGAAACTCGACCTTTTCCTTCTTTGAAATGTGAAAGACACATTGGAAATATGAATAAAAATAATTCAGCCCGAAAGTCTATTAATAAAATAAATAACAAAGCAAGAGGTAAAATACTTTATTATATACTTTTTACTTACGATAAAGTTTCAAACATTAAAAAGGCACTGTGAGGTTGATTTCCATTCTGTCATTTGGAAAGATTTTTACCATAGTTTTTTTAAAAAAATAAATCATGTGAGTTGAAAACATTATAAATTCAGTGCATTAAAAAGGGTTCTGGGAAACAGACATATTTCCAGGGTTTTTAAGATATATAAATGGTTATGTATAGACATTTACAGTAACATAATTGGCTTAGTACACACACACAAAAAGAGCAAAAATTACATGGTTTGAGAGTGAAACTGATTGAGAAAATAACTACTCATATAACAAGCTAACCAAGTAATTGGTACATTTTTTCTCCAGAGGCCAGACCAGGTTGTCACAGAGGAAAAAGGAATTACATTCTACTTTGGATTCAAGTAGAGCCTTCTCTAGTTTCAATGCCAAAAAAACATAGTGTATTATTTTATAGACTAGTTTCACAAAAACTGCCTCTATGCAATGAAAAAAGAAAACATGCAATGTTTGAAAAGATCTCCTTGGCAGACCGGGTGTTTAATTTTTGTATAATTCCCTGTCCCACTCCTTAGAGGCAAACCAAAGGGTACAAACTCAACCATTTCCTTTGAGTTTGTACCCTTTGAGAGAGTGCATTTACACAACACAGAGCAGGTAGAGGGAAGGCTGACCAGGTACAGTCCCTTACCTCTAGCGCCAGGGATTCACCATTTTTCAGCCATCGGTAGGAGGGTTTGGGCTTTCCGCTTGCCCGACATTCCCAATAAAGATTGTCCTCGACTGCTATTTCCACATCTTTTATCAGTTGAACCAAATGAGGCTTTGCTGCAATAGGAAAAAGAAAAGAAATTCAAACAATCCAGCACACATAAAACAAATACCGTATCCAGGTAAGTATAAACAAATACAAGACTGTGAGTGATTTAAGTGTGCACAGAGACTGGAATTCCATATATAGCTTTTCTTTTTTTCTTTTTGGTACTGGGGGTTGAAACAAGGGGCATTCTATCTCTGAGATACACTCCCAGCCCTTTTTTTCTTTTTGAAACAGGGTTTCACTAGGTTGTTGAGAATTTTGCTAAGTTGCTGAAGCTGGCCTCAATCTTAAAATCCTTCTGTCTCAGCCTCCCAACTATTGGGATTACAGGTGTGTGCTACCACACAGGGCTAGAATTATATTTAATTTACTATCTACTTATTGGTTGTATGAAACATTTCTAGATTGGAGGATGAATGTTACAATCTGTCCTTCTCTGAGCCAAATTCATTGTGTTTTCTCTGTTTTCAAAATTCTAAGTATTGTATGACACTCTTTAGATGTCTATTTTTTTTCTTTTTGTGTGTGTTTGGTACTGGGGACTGACCTCAGGGTATTATACCTCTGAGCTACACTCCCAGCCCTATTTTATTTTTATTTTGAAACAGGGTCTCAGTAAGTTGCAGAGGGCCTCGCTAAGTCGCTGAGGCTGGCCTCGAACCTGCAATTATCTTGTCTCAGCCTCCCAAGTACCAGTATTACAGGCGTGCGTCACCACGCCCGGCTTAAGATGTCTATTAATAGATAGTAATACAGGTACACAAAGCTGAATTTTTCCGCGTGTATTTTTGAATCACGAGATCACAGTTGATGACTAATAAGTGTTGACAGTGGACCAGTCTTCATTATGAACTAAATCGCAACATCTAGAAGAGAACCTTCTGCAGCTGAGGGAAAAAAAAGTAAATTCCCTCCAAGTTAGAAATAACTCTTAATTAAATACAAACCAGTGAGCATCTTACGAACCTCTGAGTGAATTAGAATGAAAGCAGCAAAAGATGGGTAAATTGGTTTAATTTGAATCGTATGATTTTCTTTTTTTTTAACCAGAAAAAGAAGAAACGAAACGGATGCCGCTTCAAATTATGTATGCAAATCAGTTGGATCAAGTAGATTCATCATTTTCAGGGATGTTTTACAAGGTACTTGGAAAATTCTTTCTGCAGATGAAAGCGACCCCCACTTGTCATGCAAAGCCACTCAATAAACGCGGCGTACGCAGCCAAGTCTCGGCTTGGTTTGACATCCAGAGCCGGGAGGTGAGATGTCTTACTGGCTTCATGCTGCATTATGTATGTGATGTGTACTGCGGGATTCACATTGCATCCTCCATATGGAGGAAGAGTTTATCTATTTCTATTTAATTGCAACCCTGGGAAGATGTGTCTTTCCATTTCTATCTCGTAAAATTGCTGCTTTGTAAATGAAATTGAAATGGAACTATGGCTATTCCGCTTTTCCTGAAAATGTACCCGCCTAAGTTTTTCCCCTTTTTTTTAAAAATATAAACGACTTGCCCAGTATGGAGTATATCGTTCAGTCCTAAACCACTTCTACTTTATATTACAACACATTTTCCTCATTCAGGTATTACCGTCCTGAGGTGGAATGAGACTACAAATAGACTCCCATGTGACATTTTGACGCAGCCCCAAGTTTCCAGAAGAAATTCCTGTGAGCTGCCCATCCTCGTATTTGTCTTCTCTAAATGGGAGAATAATTTGTTGGACTAAAGTCAACCCTGAGATTATAACTACCACACCAATCAAGATTTCCCTGCTTATCCATCACATGAGATCCAAATATTCTATCAGACCATTTTTTATACAATAAACATTACAGGAGAAGGACCAAAGAACTACATGGCATTTACTGAATATGCTGTCTTGAGCCAAGACCATGGGGCAACTTTCACGGAACTCTGTATGCCATTCATTTCTAATTTATTTCTCAGGTACAAATCATACTATCTGCAGAATGGACTAAAACAGTTGTCTACCTCCTTCATGAAGGTCTTCATGAAGATTCATGCTGCTGGTCTTCTATTGTACATTCAGTCCTTTCTTCCTTATTTCTAAAATAACCCCACACTTCTATTCTTATTTTTTTTTTCTTGTGGTACTGGGGATCAAACACAGGGACATTCTACCTCTAAGCTACAGCCCCAGCCCTATTTTGTTTCTATTGTGATATAGTGTCTCACTAGGTTGATAGAATCTCCCTACTTGCTGAGACTGTCCTCGAACCTATGATCCTCCTGTCTTAGCCTCCCAAGTTCTGAGATTACAGGCATGTGTCACCATACCCAGCTATCCCAAGTTCATATTCTGTTATCTTCTTTTTCTATCACCTCACTTTGTCCATAAAATCTAGGGAAATCTCATATCATATATATAGCTAATACATAAAATATAATGATATATAACTAACTATATAATATGTAAATATAACTAATATATAAAATATAATACATAACTAAATATATAATGTATATAACTAATATAATATATAATATATAAATATATAATTATATAACATATATAATATGATTATATGACATATAGTTACATATAATTACATATATACATATAATTACATATAAATGTACACACCCAAATATGGATATTATATATAGGTACTGGGGAATGAGCCCAAGGGCAATCTAGCTCTGAGCTATAACCCCAGCCCTATTTTTAAATTTTAATTTAATTTTATTTATTAATGCATTTGTTTATTTACTTTGTGGTCCTGGGCATTGAACCCAGAGATATTCTACCTCTGAGCTATGCCCCTCCAGACCTGCCCCCCCTCCATTTAATTTTTTTGTGTTTTGAAATAGGGTCTCACTAGATTGCTGAGAGTCTTGAGCCTGCGATTCTCCTGTCTCAGCCTCCCAAGTACGGCAGTGATTGGTTTAGGAATGAACATACAGCCAGTGAAATTTGAGGAGGGGTTGCTCGATGGTTTGGAGAAAGGAAGGGTGGATAATGACTGGTCTGCTCCTCACTGTGGGTGAACATTGTGTGATTTTAATGGAAATGAACATGTAGAAAAAGAAAAAGGATAGATAAGGGCAGAAAAAAGAATCAGAGGAACTGACGATCACAGCCCGATGATAAATTTGGATTTCTCGTCAGAAAAGGCACACAGTTCTTTATTGTTGATGGAGGGATTCTGTTACATAGAGCAAATACCACTCTCCTGAAATATTAAGAGTTGCAATAGAAGCTGGATGTGGTGGTGCACGCCTGTAATTCCAGTACTTGTGAGGCTGAGACAAGAGGATCGCAGGTTTGAGCCCATCCTCAGCAACATAGCAAGACCCTGTTTCAAAATAAAAAATAAAATAGGACTGCGGGTGTAGCTCAGAGGTAGAATGCCCCTGGGTTCAACTTTCAGTACCAAAAAAAAAAAAAGAGTTGGAGTATCCTTGCGTTCTCATAATGGACACTTCCAGTACCTAGCAGGTGTGGGTGCTCAGGAAGAAGGAACTAAGTTCTGAGAAAGTGTTTCTTGCTTTGTGGGACCTGAAAGCTGCCCAGCCTCCTGGGTCAAGCACTACGCTCCTCCCTTCCACCACTACTATTTCCAGACCTGCACACCTGGGATGCTTCCCTACATACTAAACCAATCATGCAACAAGAAGGGGGCGTTTCAAAAAGGAATGGCTCCTGCTACTCAACTATGCCTCCATTTCTTTCCTGTCCGATCTGAAAATCTTATAATAGCATAACAAGTATTCATCCTGTCAGATGTAATGCTCTTGCAGACTTCAAATCTCGAGGGAGGGGTGTCATAAAAAGTCCTGTAATTTCAATAATTGCCTTTGTAAACAGTTTCCTCCCTGCAACACTGACGTGCGCTACACAAGCCCACACTGCAGTTTCTGTTTCCAGTTACTAAAATAGATTATAACACAATTTGCCTTTCGCAAAATTGGTGAATTCCCACTAGTTTCTAATGATTAAGCTGCAAATGCATATTCACTGATCTTACATTTTTGCCTATTTTACAGGTGCCTTTTGCGAAATTACCTATTTATATTTTCTAAATCATATTTTCATCAAACCTTAGTAGCTTTTTTTTAAAAAACAAAAGAAACCTGAAAACACATTTTGAAAAGAAAAAGAGAATCTAATTTTCCTACAAAGAGACTGTAAATAAAGGTAACATTATTTTTCTTTCCTTACCCAAATTGAACAGTACATCAAATAAATGTGATTATAAATTAAAGGCAGCAAATAGAGCACAGATACATTATTGGAAGGGATAGAATAATACTGGATAACTCAACAAGAACCTGAGCTTATTTGGTTTGTCTAATGCAGTAATTGCTACTTTTCCCGGTAGGCAGTTTTTTTTTTCCCTTCTTAGCAAAGGTAATAAAGAAAGATATAAAACTACCCTTGATGGAAGAAGAGGGCAGACAGAAAAGAGATTTCTCCCTAAAGTGTTTAAGGATGTGAAAGGTCATTCTTAAAAAAATACGAAATATTTCATTACCATATGAAACATTTTAAAATGCAAAAGGAAAATGTATCCACTGTGGCTGCACGATTTTATTTCTTTTTAATTCCTTCTTGCTATGATAGACAGTTAATCCTCATTTAACAAAATGAGAATAAAATGTGGAAGAGGACAAGTTAAACATTAGGATTCTGCTGTAATCTTTTCCCCCACTCCCCAAACAATAGTATTTTATAGACGAGAGAGAGCAAAAGTTACAAATCCAATTTTCCCAAGGTAGATACTCACCATAGTAAGTCAGACGCCCTCTGGCCACATTCCTCCCTCGTGAATTCTCGGCTATGCATTCATAGGAACCTGCATCTTCCTGTTGGAAGTTGGGGATTTCAAGCACACCGTTGAACTTCCTCAGCTTGACCTTGCTGGGGAAGGGCATTCCGTCGCTTCTCCGCCAATTAATCTGAGGTACAGGGCTAAGAAGAAAATTGTCAACTTGCAGCTATTGACTGGAAGCCTTTTGGGCTTGGAAAACAAACCTTTTGTTAAGATAGAGCAAAAGGCACAGGTTTCAAATGCATAACACTTTCAGGTGTCAATTTTACACACACGATACTCTGTGTGTGTGTGTGTGTGTGTGTGTGTGTGTGTGTGTTGCTGGGGCTAGAACCTCTGAGCTACATCCTCAGCCCTATCTTTTAAAATTTTTCATTCAGAAACAGGGTCTTATTAAGTTACTGAGCGCCTTGCTAAGTTGCTGAGGCTGGCCTTGAACCTGTGATCCTCCTGTCTCAGCCTCCCAAGTACTGGGATTGTAGGTGTGCACCACCACGCCTGGCTTAAGATTTATCTCTTTACACATTGATATTTTGATAAAAACCAACTGTGCATTTTCTCAAGTTAATTTGTGATTTTGTGTGGGGGGAGGGAGGATGAATGAAGGAAACACTTCCACTGATGTTATATACATAAATGAAGTTACCTATGCCGATCTCAATGTCCTGTGTGGGGAAGGGGAGGGAGTGGGGAGGGAGCCAGGGGGAAGCTCACCGAGTGTTGTGTGCATGTGCGCATGTGTGTCCCTATCACTCTCAACTACATTATGATGT
Source organism: Glis glis (assembly GCA_004027185.1). Taxonomy (NCBI): domain Eukaryota; kingdom Metazoa; phylum Chordata; class Mammalia; order Rodentia; family Gliridae; genus Glis; species Glis glis. The sequence goes on along the minus strand of PVJS01000202.1, from coordinate 134,249 downwards.
GAGACTACAAAGCACCAACAAAGTACACTAAAAATAATAAATACATACAATATATATTAAAATGAAAAAAATCAACACCCTGATCTCTTACAGCAACCCGCTACTTCAGCACATAGGAGTGAAAGTCACAAGACTTACTTTCCAAGGGCAAAACATTCCAGTTTCACAGTTGAACCTTTAGCTGCTGGAAGAGTTTCTGGAAACTGAACTTCTATCTTGGGTTCGTATTCACCCATCACTCCTGTAAACCCACAATACAAAGTTGACAGTCTCAGTGATTCTGTTGAAATTGCTTTGTTTTTGCAAATAAAATTTCTTTTGTTCCTTAATTGTGTGTGTGTGTGTGTGTGTGTGTGTGCGCGGTGCTGTTAAATCCAGGGGCATTCTACCTCTGAGCTACACCCCCAGCTCTATTTTATTTTATTTTTTGAAACAGGGTCTCACTAAGTTGCAGAGGACCTCACTAAGTTGCTGAGGCTGGCTGTGAACCTGCCATCGTCCTGTCTCAGCCTCCCAAGTACTGGGATGACAGGCATACTCCACTATGCCCAGCTCTTTTGCTCCATTTTGAACCAGCTTCTTTTACTGATTTAAATGGATCACCAGTGAACACCCAGATCAAACATGTGACATTCATAGGCATTTCAGAATCCTGGATTTGCTGATTCATAAGTATTCATAGGTTATCTCATTACAGAGCATGTCTAAGAAGACCACTATACTTTTTGTATTATATAAAATGGGAGACCTCTAAAATTCTGCATTCGATTTTGACATTTCTGGTCAAGCTGAAAGACATGATATATTATCACTTCCTGAAATTTTCTAAGCAACAAAAATTTAGAGTAGGGAATTTATTTAATAGTACCCTGGTAGCATAGACGCCAATCCTAAACTCTCTGGAGTCAAGAAATAGTGACTTAATAAATGGGAAAGGTCAAATTCAATTAAAATGAACTAGAAAGAAGTGTGGTTTATTTTTAGTTTTAGTCTTAGTTTTTTGTGGTACTAGAGATTGAACCCAGGGGCATTCTACCTCTGACCTATACTCCCAGCCCCATTGTTACTTATTTTTCTAATTTTGAAGCAGGCTCTCACTAAGTTGCTGAGGCTGGCTTTGAACCTGCAATCCTTCTGACTCTGCCTCCCAAGTACTGGAATTACAGGCATATGCCACCATGCCTGACTGTGATTTAGTTTAAATGGGTCAACTACCCAGGCTTTGCAAATCTGCACCGGCTACTCATAGGCTTCTGAAACAACATTAAGGTTTGATGAAACAGATTTTCTTCTTTAATGTGGTTTGACTTTTTCTTTTTGTGTTTTTGGCATATAACAGAATATTCAGAGCTTTAGAAACCTCCAGCAGGCAAGTCAGGAGCAGTGACTTCCTGGGGATCACAGGAATGTAACCTGGCTCCAGGCTGAGAGGACCTCATGCCTGTCTAAATGCTGCACAGTCGCCATCTTGAAATTCTTTTTTTTTCCTTTTTTTTTGTGGTACTGGAGACAGAATCCATAGTCATTCTATCTGAAAGCTACACCCCCAACCCTTTTTTATTTTTTAATTTTGAAACAGGGTTTTGGTACATTACTGAGGCTGACCTTGAACCTGCAATCCTCCTTCTCAGGTTCCCAAGTACTGGGATGACAGGCTTGCGCCACCACACCCTGCCGAAATTCTTAATTTTTGAACAGGGGACTTGTGGTTTCCATTTTGTGATGGGCCCTGAAAATTCTGAAGTTGATCTTCAATAAGGAATACGTATAAAGGCCTAAGATGTATGGAATCATTATCATTACTCATAAATATCTTTGTCCCTCTCACCCATTTCCCCAAAAAATGAAATGATTTTTCACTTTTCTTCATTTGCTTTTGCCTGCAGCAGCAACACCGTTTCCACTGAGATCACACCATGACATATTTCATACCATCGGAACGTAGCGTCAAAGGAGTCGGGGAGCCCAGAACTCTGGTGTCTGTCACAGTACTAGTCACCACGCAGGTGTAATTTCCCACATCGGAAGGCTCCACCTTAGCTATGTATAGGTGCCCCGTCTCCTGAGAGACAAATCTCCGACTGTCTTCTTCAACAAACGATGGATATTCATTGAAGATCCAAGCATACGACAGTTCTAATGAAATTGTTGAAGAGAGAAAGAAATTCCATTATTTAAGGAAGTTTTCCATAGAAGATTAGAAATATACCAAATTGCCTTTGCTTCAAAGTATTACTGTGTATTTTTCTTGTAGGTCATGGAAATTGACCAAATTATATTATGTGCATGGTAATTGACCAAATTATGTTTATGTGCATGGGAATTGACCAAATTATGTTATGTGTATGTAGAAATACACAACAATGAATCTTACTATCATGTATAATCATAAACACCAATTAAAAAAAACTAAAGAAAAAGAAAAATGCCAGAAGTGTGTGTATGTGTGTGTGTATGTATGTGTATAAACATAAGAAAGTTAGATGAAATGATTCCTTCCTTCCTTCCTTCCTTCCTTCCTTCCTTCCTTCCTTCCTTCTCTCTCCTTCCTGCCTGCCTGCAGATTGAACCAAGGAGCACTCTACCACTGAGATACATCCCCAGCCCTATCTCTTTTACTTCTGTCCTCTATAGTACTGATTATTGAATCCAGGAATCCAGGATTGTTCTACTTTCAAGCTACACCCTCAGTCTATTTTTTTTTTTGAAGCAGGGTCTTGCTAAGTTGTTGATCCTCCTGTCTCAGCCTCCCAAGTACTAGGGTGACAGTATTAGGATTCTCCACCTCGCCTGGCTCTTGTATTTTTTTTTAATTTTGAGACAATGTCTTGCTAAGTTATCATGTGCTGGCTTCAAATCTGCAATTCCTCCTTTCTCAGCCTCCCAAGTGCTGTGGTTACAGACGTGTGCCGTGTTTGCACTCAGTCTTTATTGCTATAGAGAACGCTGTTGATGTGCATTCTTGTGGGAGCCACACTCTTCCTGTCATCCTTCTCCCTAGCCATGAGTCTCCTAACACACCTTTCCAGCTCAGGTCTTGAACCCTTTTGATATGCATCTCCACACTGCACGTTCTATGCTATCTCAGAATTACCAATCGAATCCTGGCAATTCCCAAAGTCAAGCTTTCTGCCACTCCCTAACTTCTCAGGAAATTGTGTACAACTGCTTCACCTCACAGGGAGAGCCTCTTCATGACTGAGTCTCTGCTTAGAGCCCCAGCATCTGAGAATCCCTGCTCTCTCCTGCACCTGGATGCACCTTGGCCTCCAGAGCCCTTCATCCTAGTCCTCTGTTTGGTACCCTCCTCTTTCAATACTAAACTCCATCCTGCTGAAACAACTTCCAAATGGTTTGTTAAAGTTTTGCTTTTTAATGTTAGGACTCATGTGCTCAAGGAAGTTTTCCTTTATCTTCCTTTTCTTAGTTGGTATGGCTATATAGAGCAATTGGAAACTTCTTCAATGAAAGCATGTATCACCCAGGATATAATGCTCTATTCACTTATCTGTCGTCCCACCACTTGATAAACACGTTATTGTTTTATGGTATTGGAGATTGAACCCAGGGGCATTCTACCTCTGAGCTACACTCCAGCCCTATTTTATCTTCTTATTTTGAAACACAGTCTTGCTTAGTTGTTGAGGGCCTAAGTTGTTGAGGCTGGCCTTGGACCTGAGATCCTCCTGTCTCAGCCTCCCAATTAGTGGGAGGTACAGGAGTGCACTATCATGCCTGGCAAAGTAGTGCTAATTTTTACTCCAACTGTTCCTTTCTTCCTCCACATTAGCAGAATGAAGTAGTCAAAGGAATTTAATACGTCCTTGATAAACACTTGCTAATTAAGGATAAAATTAAGTGACTGACCATAAGAGGAAAATCCCCTCTAAGGGTTTTCATGAACGTTAGGCCCAAGGGAAGCCACTTTTCCCCAGAGGCACTATTGCTCTTCTCCTCTGTAATAACAAGGGCTAAATAATATCACCCTGCTTGGTTCTAGTTGCTTAGATTATTCAGAGGCACGTGAATACTTAAGCACAGCTGCTGTGTTTGGCTATTGGCTTCCTTCTTCCTTGGCTCTGTGTTCTTTTACAATTGCATTAACCTTACTGTACTGGTTAATTACTGTAGTGCTTTGCCAAGAGAACTTCCTGGAAAACACATAGAATCAAAATGCATTTAATACATAACAAGTTCAAAGACATTTAAGGCATCATCCCAATGGTTACAGATCTTTGCATTTGGAAGAAGGGATGGTAAATCGATGTACGAACTATAATGAGATAATGTGTGAGCTTTGCAGGAGAGCTGCTATGGCTTTCTGAACAAGGACAGGTGACGTTCCTTCATGGCAAAGAATGAACCTTAGCCCGGCATGGTAGTGCACGCTTGTAATCCCAGTACTTGGGAGGCTGAGATAGGAGGACTGTAGTTCCAAGACCAGCCTCAGCAATAGCAAGACCCTGTTTCAAAACAAAAACTACAAAGGGATGGGCTAGAGGTAGAATCCCTGGGTTCAATCCTCAGTACAAAAAATAAATAAAAAAAGGAATACTGGCTTTTAACTTCCAACTAATCTTTAAGCCATGTTATATCAGTAGAGAATGTTTCATGAAGGTTCAGTAAGTCTTTTGATTGGTTGTGAAATATGAAGTTTGTTGTATTGTTATAGTTAGACATAGACTGTCCTCTAAAGAGCTTAAGTATTAATGTTCAGGGTGGATGTGATTAAGTCACGAGGGTTGTAATCTCATCAGCGGACGATCCCATTGTAATGGATTTACTGGGTGGTCACCTAGGCAGTTGGGGTGTGGCTGGAGAAGGTGGGTCCCTGGGGTGTGGCCTTAGGTCCTGTGCTTGTATCTTTGAATCCCCTTGCTTGCTGGCTCTCTTTTGTTTCCAGCCTCCATGATGTGAGAGCAGAGCCCTTGCTCTATCCCTCTCTCTGCTCGCTGCCATGCCCTGAGCTCCACAGACTCCAGCCTCACATGGACTGAACCCTGAGATCTACAAAAAAATTTTAGCAAATAAATCTTCCTTCCTCTAGGTCTTTTGGATTATAGCACTGAGAACGTTTACCAAGACAGATTGCATGAAAGTAAACTGTGTCTTAAGCATCCACTCGGCAGCTGGCCTCATGACGACCCTGATGCACACGATTATTCTTATAATAGTACTGAATAAACCATGGGGAAAATACCACTGATGAGGTAGGTGGAATTATTGTGCAGTTGTTAAAACTGGCAGCAGCTGTAGCAGTAGCCTTGGGGCATTCCTGCTACACTCCGCATCTAGTCCTACCTCAGTGTTTTCCAACACCTACAATCTACCCTGGCTTCAAAGGAGGCAATGAAACCTGGCTCTACTCTCCAAAGTGTTCTATACATGAGACGGATGTGGTTGTCCCTCTCTCTTTTATTAACCAGCCAAATCAAAACTACTGCTTCCCGATATGGTAGACTGCAGTTAGGCATTTGGTATAAGAAGGCAACCTTCTTAAAACAGTTTATACTAAAATGAGAATGGGTGGTGGAGAGAACTCACACTCAAAAAATCAAACATCTGACAAATTCATATTATAGAGAATATTATGTAGCAATGAGAATAGAGGGACAAAAACTCCATGTAAAAACTTGGAATAAATACCAGAAGTGTAGAACATGGTCTTTCAAGAATACACAATAATATTTATTTATTTATTTATTTATTCATTCATTCATTCATTCATTCATTCATTGGCACTGGGGATTGAATCCAAGGGCATTCTACCTCCAAGCTATACCTCCAGCCCTTTTTACTTTTTTTTTGAAAAAGGGTCATGCTAGGTTGCTGAGATTCTTGCTAAATTGCTGAGGTTGGCCTGGAACCTGTGATCTTCCTGTCTCAACCTCCCAAGTACTGGGATTACAGGTGTATACCAGCATGCCTAGCTAGATATCTTTTTTTTTTCTTTGTGGTGCTGGTGATTAAGCCTCCAAGCTACACCCCCAGCCCTATTTTATTTTTTATATGGAAGCAGGGTCTCACTAAGTTGCTGAGAGCCTTGCTAAGTTGTGGAGGCTGGCCTTGAACTTGTGGTCCTCTTGTCTCAGCCTCTCAAGTACTGGGAAAACAGGTGTGCACCATCATGCCTGACCTAGATTTATTTATTTATTTATTTATTTATTTATTTATTTATTTTTTTTTTTGCGGTACCGGGGATTGAACGCAGGGGCATTCTACCTCCACGCTACGCCCCCGGCCCTATTTTTTATACTTTATTTTGAGACTGGGTCTCACGAAGTTGCGGAGGGCCTCACTAAGTAGAGAGAGAGAGAGAGACAGAGAGAGAGAGAGAGAGAGAGAGAGAGAGCGTGCGCGTGCACGCACGTGCGTGAGCTGAGGCTGGCCGCGAACCCGGATCCTCCGGTCTCCGCCTCCCAAAGTACTGGGATTACAAGCGTGCGCCACCACGCCCGGCTTAGATTTATTTTTTAAAAAGCACAATCATATGGCCTAACTATTGGCAGGAGATGGAGCTGAATGAAAAAATGGGCTTCCTCTCTAATACACCCTCAGAAAATCAAGACAGTAAAGACCCTTGGCTAACAATGAAGAACATCTGCCAAGGTTTTGAGCTGGCCTAAGTACAAGAGATTCTCCCTCTGGGCCTCCACAAGAAGAGCAGCCCTGCCAGCCTCAACACCTTGATGCTGGTCCCCTGGGACTTCTGATCGACAGATCCTGATGACAAGAAAAGTTAGTTGTTTGTCATTTATGTATTTATTTTGCAGTACTGAGGATTGAACTCAGGGGCATTCTACCTCTGAGATAGACACCCAGATCTATTTCATTTTAATTTTAAATTTTGAAACATAGTCTCGCTAAGTTGCTAAGAGACTAAGTCTCACTAAGTTGCTGAGACTGGCCTGCAACCTGTGATCCTCATCTCAGCCTCCCAAGTGCTGGGATTATAGGCGTGAGCAACCACGCCCAGCTAAGTGGGTTGTTTTAAATCACTAAGTTTATGGAAGTTGATTACTATGACAACAGGAAATGAGCAGAAATGATAATAGTTAATAACAATGAAGTAGTCATATAGTACCATGTATGGCCACTAAGTGCTTTGGATCAAATTTCCAAAGGAAAACAAATGACCAGAGACAAAAAGAAGTGGAGGAATCCTGTATCTTGGAAAGCCCAAGGCTGAGTCAGATAAAATCAATATAATTCAGGGGAAGGGTATACATGGAGTATTCCAAAAGAGATATCAAACTACAACAACCCCAAGACAATTGAATTAGTGATTATTTTTTACAAAATTTCAGATGCTTAGCCAGGCATGGTGGCACACACCTATAATCCCAGTACTTGGGAGGCTGAGATAGGAGGATCACAGATTGAAGGCTGGCCTCAATAATTTGGTGAGATGTTGTTTCAAGACAAAATTAAAAAGGGCTACATTGTAGCTTAGAGGTAGAAGGCCCCTAGGTTCAATCCCTAGTACTGCCAAAAAATAAAAAATAAAAAGAATTCGGATGCTTAAAGACTTATGGGAAGGAATAAAATCTGCATGTAATATGGTGTCGTGCCATGAGAGGAATTCAGAATTTTGTAGCACCTACATTTGTTGATAGACTTTCTCTTTCAGGTAAAAGGAAACATAACTTTTATGTCTTAGGGAGAAGATCTGTGCTAACTTTTCATTTGCTACCTGCACGACTATGTTAAAATATATAGGGCATCGCTCGTGAACACATTTGAGAATTCTGTGATTTATTGCAGCCTGAATAAAGCAAAAAATATATCGGTTTTAATACTATCAGAGTTTACTTATCATAAAAATCTGCATTTGCAATAAATGTTAATTGTGTACTGCAAAGTAAAATATATATCAATTCAGCATTCTTTGGAGGTTTTTCAAGATCACTTTATGTACTAGGATAAATAAAAAGCTGTAATAAAAATGGTAATTTTATAGACTCAAACAAGCTAGACTTTACAAAACCTTTCACAACCTCTTGAGTAAATCATAAGCACATTATGCCAAGGCAATGAGGCCAGTGGTCTTTCTATTAACAATGCTATGCGAACATTAGGAATATGAAATTATTTTTTTATTGGAAAGCTAAGAGAATTTACCAATCAGAACCATAAATTAAGAAAATAGAGCACTGAGACTCTGCTTTCTAGAAAGTACTATGTGATGAATGATACCCCTTCTCCAGCCACACTCTTTCCTGGGTCACTTAAGCACAAGACCAGTCAATTTAACATGAAATATGGCACTGGAGTGTTTACCTGGAGATATATTAATACACACACTACTGACACGCAGGGGTTTATTTCTAGTGCCGTTATAAAAATTCTATTATGAAGGAGATTTAATCCGGTGCCCAGGCATTTTCTAGAAGAAATTCTGTCTCATTTTTTTAAAAAATTGTAAAAGTTAACTTGAGCCATTTTCTCGGGTGCCAGCTGGGAAGACTGACCCACTTTTAAACAAGACATATTGAAAGCCCCCGTGAAGGCTCGCTCCGTGTCATTCAAGAGCTTCATCGCTGATTCACACAGTTGGGAAGAGACTTTTCCTCTGGTGCCTACGCACGACCCTATCCTGGTAACACTCTGGGACGCGGTATATATTCAAAATGCCAAACCAATGTGGAAAGCCGCAGATAATTCAAGGTTCAAAGAAGGACAGTGGTTAGAAAGGACAAGTCTGTATTCCACGGCAAAAAGCATCTATCGGCAGTGGGTTGTCTTTCAAAAGCTGTTTAGTAAATTGCTGCTTTGGAGGCGAGATTACCATATAGAGTGGTTCCTTGTTTAGACTTATTAGCATCTTCCAAATGTTAGAGTAATAGTAAGGCTGGCTTGCCAATGTCCAAAGGTAAAGAGAACAATGAAGAGGGGGTCCTAAAACTGCAATTTCTTTCTCCCTTCATACCTTAGGGCTGGTTCTAGGCTGGAAGTTAGCACAGTATATATATATACAGCTGGGGGTCAAGCTCAGACTTCTGCCTCCTCCTTAATCAATGAAATATTTTGGAGAGAAATCACACACATGTAGTTACTGCCAGGAACAGAGTCGAGCAGCTGGGACACAGATTATATGGCCTGCAAAGCTTACAATATTTATCCAATTTTTTTTTTTTTTTTTTTTTGCGTGGTACCAGGGATTGAACCCAGGGGCGTTCACCCCGGCCCTATTTTTTTATACTTTATTTTGAAACCGGGTCTCACGAAGTTGCGGAGGGCCTCACTAAGTAGCTGAGGCTGGCCACGAACTCGGATCCTCTGGTCTCCGCCTCCCCAGTACTGGCGTGCGCCATCATGCCCGGCCTTATTTAATCTTTTAAGAAAAGGTTTGCTGACCCATGCTCTAGGTCAGTGTTATCGACAGATCAACTCAGGAGTTTGGCAATGCCTGAACTATTCTGTTTTGTGTATATGTGTGTGTGTGGGGGGGGCGGTTACTGGGGATTGAGTCTCAGACCATTCTACCTCCAAGCTATAACCCCAGCCCTTTAATTTTCATTTTGATACAGGGTCTAGCTATGTTGCAGAGGGGCTCACTAAGCTGCTGAGGCTGGCCTCGAACCTGCAATCCTACTGACTCAGCCTCCCAAGTACTGGGATTACAGCTGTGCACCATCATGCCCTGCTCATGCTTTTGTTTTTTTAAATGAACTTCCCCACTCTAATCACCAAATGGAGTTACTTTGGTAGGACTGATCCTTCCCTTTTCTTGTTGCTTCAAGGAGAACTCAAGTTTGGGCCATATTCAGTGACGTTAATAATAGTATGTCCAGCAATGGCTTGGGGTCACCAAGGAGGACTAGCCAAGCCATCCCAAGGCAGTGACTGATGCACTTCCTTCCACAAATAAGCATTGCTTTGTCATAGCAACAGCAACAACAACAACAACAACAACAGTTTACATTATCACAGGAGAAAACGAGAACTAAGGAGAACTGGAGAGAATTGCTGTGATGCTTTATGAAGGCTGACAATTCCCTCAGGCCACAGACCTGACTTGCAATTACTGTGCCCGTCCCCTCCAGCTTTTCCGCATGCAGACTTGCTGACCCGATGAGGAGACTCAAGAAGAGAACCCTAAAACAGCAAGATGGGCATTTAAGACAGAATAGACATGGCAATTTTTTCCCTCTCGCTTCCTCCTTTTTGTCATAAAAAATGTGCCTTTTTCATAGAGTTCAGAGACCCTGAACCATGTTAGAAAGCAATCTTAAGATGAGCTCCACACCCAAATGGTGCTTTTGATCAGAAGTTCTGGCTGCTAAGACCTGCTTGTGCAGCTAAAAGAAAGTGCTTTGGGAGAGCACATTTTGTACCCTGCCACGCTGCATGCAACGTGAGTTTGGGTCTGCAGATCTTAAATAGATATACACCACATTTCTCTATTGCTAGAATTGTGCTTTCTTCCTCTCTTACAGTGGAGAGTATACTTTTTTTTAATGACTTCATTGACAGTAAATAACATTTTCCTTTTAAGTACAGTCCAGAAGAAAGCAAAGAAACTTTCAGCTCTGGGGAGTGCTAATTGGAGCCAATTATAATTTGATTGACCTGCCTTGCTATTAAAATGATATGCAAAATTTTCACTGCCCTTGCAAAATGGAAATTTTCTTCCCAACAAGCAAGCGGTAACTATGGCAAGTCCAACCGCTAATGGATCCAGAGGCGGTGCTTTCGAGTTATGATTCCCACATTAACTCCCCAAAGCTAATTCCAGAGAGGGGCTTCATAGGGCTGCAAAGGGTACAGAGGAATCCTATAGATGGGGAACAGGTGTGACCAAGTAGCTGGAATAATTAAGGGCCAGGGAATAAAGGGACAACGTCACGGTAACTCTGTCCCTTCCTCATCAGGTCTCAATTACTTTTCTGAAAATTTAAACTCTCTCTTTAAGGCATGCCACGGGGACTTGACTGTTCTCGTCTTTCTATGTGGTTGCTTTTTAAAAGCAGAATAAAATGTCCATTTTCACTGGTCAATAGACATGAGGTCATTAGTAGAAGATGAAGGTCACCCTGCCTAAGCATCTCTCTGCCAGAAGTCGTAGATGACTCTTAGGAAGTTGGAAAAATTAATGCTTTTTCCCTTTACACACACACACACACACACACACACACACACACACACACACACACACACACACACTACATTACTTCTTGTATTGAAAAAGATTTAAATGCCATTTCAAGTCTCCTTTTATGGTGCAGGGAATTGAACCCAGGGGTATTCTACCTCTGAGCTACACCCCAGGCCCAATTTAATTTTTTATTTTGAAACAGGGTCTCAGGGTCATACTAAGTTGCTGATGGTCTTGCTATTGCTGAGGCTGGCCTCCAACTTGCAATCCTCCCATCTCAGCCTCCCTCCCAAGTACGGGGATGACAGGCGTGTGCCACCATGCCCAGTTTAAATACTCCTGTAAAAAGGAAATTTTACCTTTCTCCTATGACTTCCCTGAATGATTTGATAAAATAAAAAGCGAGGGCTTTGTTATGTATTTCACTATGAAAATAGTACAAAGCCACCTGACACGAAATGGTGGCTATTTAAATATTGGATTATGGAGGGGTATGCAATTACACCTGAATATCTGAAATAAACATGAGAGAAGAAAAAGCAATATGTAAAGAAATCAATAATCAGAAGTAATCCCTGAAGCCAGGCATGGTGGTGCACACATGCCTGTAATTCCAGTATTTGGGAGGCTGAAACAAGAGGATCACAGGTTTGAGGCCAGCCTTTGCAACTTAGAGAGACTATCAACAACTTAGTGAGACCCTGTTTCAAAATATGAAAACAAAATAAGGCTGGGGGTGTAGTAGCTCAGAGGTAGAGTGTCCCTAAGTTCAATCCCCAGGAACACACACACACACACACACACACACACACACACACACACATACACACACACACACACAAGTAATCCCTGTCTACCCTTCAAATCACTAGGGCTCTATAGATACCGCTTTCTGTAGGTCCCAAAGGATATGATGAAGATTTTACAACATCCTCAGGTTCAAGTCAAATATAGAGAAGAGTTTGTAAGATTTAAGGAAAGTGATAGAAAACCACCATGCTGGGCTAAAGCAAATCTTTTCAAGGAAACAGGCCTCCTTGTGAAAAATAGAAAAACAGCAATCATGTGAGTATTTTTCAACCAACAAGATGAAAAAACTTTCCTTCATGAAGCAAATACGTAGATCTGGATAGAAGAGTGTTAGATTCTGCCTTGATTAAAGCGAAGAGTAAACTTACCTAGGAATGCTAATCTGTTTGACATAGATGTGCGTTGACCCTCCAGTTGACGTTCAACTGGAGGGATACTGAACCTTAGTCCCCCAACTACTAATTCAATAGCACCTCTTCAATGTACTCACTCTCCTGATAGTGCATTTTTATTTTCCAAATACTTTTATAAGAGACAAGTTACCCTACTGACTTACCTTGCTTGCTCTAATTTTCTTTAACATTATCTCAGGTGCAGTAAGGGCCTCTTCTGTCAATTACACAGAGGTGCTTGCTCTCCTTCTAGAAGTGAACACAGGGCATCTATTTCCCCAACCCTGAGGGACTCAAGACCTCTGCTTCTAGACATCTTGCTTGTCTTTCCTGAGACCAGATGCTGTTTAGGGCCCTGGGAATCTCCCAACTGCTCATAGTTGTTTTGTCCTGTAATTTTGTTTCAACCACACATCTTATGGGGGAATTTATGAGCACATTTATTCCTTTCACCCTTTATTTTATCAAGTCAATTAGCTGACCTTCAGCTGGCACGTGAGGAAAGGCCTTTCCAACTTATCCAATATAGCTGTGTTAAATATTTAGAGTGCCATGTTTTACATCAAGCGGCCTCACAGCGCTCTACTTCATTTCTGACGCTCGTAGACACTTATACTGGGGAGAGGGTAAAAATAACAAATTTTGTTGCTTCTCTCTAGAGAAAGATTTTCGAATGTGAGTCAGAGAGTCTGTTTGTGCCAATTTGCTCTTCAGAGGAAATGTGGAAAAAAGGCAAAGAAAAGAGTCTTGGCAAGAAGGATTTGATCTTCAGTCCCCTGGTGGTGACCGGGTGACCTTTAATGGTGGCAGGTGGGACATACATGGGATGCCTCTCCAAAGTCCCTTTTGGCCCCATATAGACAGAGAGAGGAAGGGAAAGTTTTCTCTATCACCAAACAAGGAAAAATAGCAACGATGGTGAGAGATAACAGAAATTCAGAGAGTACGAAACACTGCTAAAGATACAACACTGTTTGACTAGGCTATTTTTTTTATGGCTAAAAACAACCTGAAATAGCTTTTTGAGGTACATTTGGAAGAAGGAAAGCTCTGTGCATTGGAATCATGGACTCTGAGAATCAGGCTTATCTCTGGCATCGTTGGTAATTTTGCTGGAATTCTTTGGTCTCAGGGAACTACCTGAAAAGCAGAGGAGAGGAAGAGATATACCCTGGGTTGCCAATCTGCAAGCTATGGATTCTTTGTGGAACTGCCAAAGGATTGGAGAATCCATATGCGTGTTGTGGTTGATGGAGAGACTAAACAAATTACATGACAAAAAAATATATACGTAGGTTTTGCTATTTAAAATGTGTGAATTATACTGTGAATAACAAAAATAGGCATTCAGAAAAAAATTGCTAATTAATTGTCCTTTGCAGGAATCATAAATTTTTTCAATGGAAAATACATGAAACAGCCAGGCGTGGTGGCTGCAATCTCAGCACTTGGGAGGCTGAGACAGGAGGATTACAGGTTTGAGGCCAGCCTCAGCAGCTTAATGAGACCCTCAGCAACAAAGAGAGACCCTGTTTCAAAATAAAATAGGGCTCGGGGTGTAGCTCAGAGGTAGAATGCCCATGGGTTCAATCCCTAGTACTAAAACAAACAGAAAACCAACCAAACAAAAAACAAAGAAAGTTAGTTTAGAGTGGTTGTAAAACATGATTACTTGCCAGATAAAAACTAAACAAGCAAAAATTAAAAACAACAATAAAGAACTTTGGCCAGGATCCAACTCCGGTTTAGCACCAACTAGCTTTGTGACGCAGGGCAAGTTTCATTTTCTCTCTCTCTATGCCTCAGTTTCCTCTTTTGTACAATTCAGATAAGAGTATCTACCAGATTGATTTATTGTGCATATTAAATAAGAAACTACACTCGTCGCTCACTATCTATACGGGATTGGTTCCAGGATCCCCTGTGTACCCCCAAATCAGCAGATGTTCAATTTTCTTATACAAAATGATATATTTTCATATGACATACACATATCTTCTTATATACTTTCAGTTGTCTATCAATTACATATAATACCTAATACAACTCAAATGCTATGTAAATAACTTATACTGTACAGACACTCCTCAACTTAAGATGGGGTTATATTTCAACAAACACATTGTAAACTTAAAATATTGTAACTATAAAATACATTTAAAGCAGGGCATGGTGGTACACTACTGTAATCCCAGTACTTGGGAGGCTGAGACAGGAGGATCGCAGGGTCAAGGCCAGCTTCAGCAACTTAGTGAGCCCCCTAAGAAACTTGGTGAGACCCTGTTTCAAAAATAAAAAATAAAAAGGGATGGGGGTGTAGCTTGGAGGTAGAATGCCCCTGGGTTCAATGCCCAGTACCAAAAAAAAATGGATTTAATACACCTCACCCATTGGAGGTCATAATTAGCAACCTGGTGCTAATCCCTGTAGACTCTTGGCTGTTTCCTGCATGGCAGAACGGTCCACTGGAAGCTGAGGCTCACTGTTTCTGCCAGCATCACGAGAAAGAGGACTACTCTACATATGTGCATTCACCAGTCCAGGAAAAGAACAGAATTCAAAATTCAATGTGCAATTTTCCTGAATGCCCACAGATTTCACTGTACAGTTAAGCTGAGAAATGGTAAGTGAAACCCTCATCAAGCTGGGACGGGCTGCATTGTTTATAGAACAATAACAGGACAATTCGGTACATGTTCAGCATGGACATGATTCTTTTGTAGAATATATTTGACGCATAGTTGGTCCAATCTGCACTTGCGGGACCCTCAGGTACAGAAGGCTGACTTCACATACAGAAGACCTATGGGCATGAGAGACAAAAAGCAAGTGCTCAACCCATGTGGACACCCTCGGCCCTATTTTTTTATACTTTATTTTGAAACCGGGTCTCACGAAGTTGCGAGGGCCTCACTAAAGAGAGAGAGAGACAGGGAGAGAGAGAGAGAGAGCGAGCTGAGGCTGGCCGCGAACCCAGATCCTCCGGTCTCCGCCTCCCAAAGTACTGGGATTACAAGCGTGTGCCACCACGCCCGGCAGTGATTGCTTTTTGTGTATGTCTTGTTTAACTGTCCTTGGATCCTATCAAGAAGCTAAATATTCAAGGTGGGCCTGGTGGTGCACACCTATAATCCCAGTACTTGGGAGGCTGAGACAGAAGGATGGCAAATTTGAGGACAGCCTCAAGAACTAAATGAGACCTTCAGCAACCTAGCGAGACCCTGTTTCAAAAAATAAAAAGGGCCAGGCGTGGTGGTAGCACATGCTTGTAACCACAGTACCTGGGAGGCTGAGACCGGAGGATCTCAGGTTCGCGGCCAGCCTCAGCTACTTAGTGATGCCCTCCGCAACTTAGTGAGACCCTGTTTCAAAATTAAAATTAAAATAGGGCTGGGAGGTGTAGCTCGAAGGTGGAGGCGGAATGCCTCTAGGTTCAATCCCTAGTCTCACACACACACACACACACACACACACTCGAAGGTGGAGGTGGAATGCCTCTAGGTTCAATCCCTAGTCACACACACACACATACACACACACACACTCGAAGGTGGAGGTGGAATGCCTCTAGGTTCAATCCCTAGTCACACACATACACACACACACACACACACACACACACACACACACACACAGAAGTTAAATATTCAAAACAGATATTTTGGAAGAAGCAGAGAGGCAGAGATGAGTAACATATGCTACACTAGATCAACCTTCCTTGATTCAGTGAGAGAAGGGTTGGTGGTCTAAGGAGCAGACAAAACCAACTGAAGAGCTTAAGGTGTGGATGTCAAGGATGTTTGCCACCCCCTGTGGATGGGAGAAGGTGCACAGGGAGGATGTGTGGAGATACCGGATTCCTAAGACTGAGCAGGTTGAATGGCAGGGACTGCTTCCAACAAGGCTTTGAATTCACCCTTAGGAGATGCTGAGATAAATAGCACTGGCTGCATGATGACTATTAGATATAAAACGGTAGCTGGGCGTGGTGGCACACGCCTGTAATCTCAGTACTGGGGAGGCTGAGACAGGAGGATCACAGGTTTGAGGCCAGCCTCAGCCACTTAGTGAGACTCTCAGCAACCTAGTGAGACCCTGTTTCCAAATAAAATATAATATGGACTGGGGGTGTAGCTCGGAGGTAGAATGCCCCTGGGTTCTCACCCTAGTCTCTCAAATAAATAGATAACTAAATAGAACTGTAGAGGGGGATAAGGCAAAAACTGACTTTCATCAAAACAACCAACTTGAACAGATGTTTAAAGACAGAGAAAAATAAAAGGATTGTGCAGGGGAAAAAAAAACATGGTAGACATTTGATTCTCAAGAGAGCAGAAGCGAATGTGAATGTTCTGAAGAAACCATCGTCTCTTCCTTGAATAGACAGTGGAAAGGTCTGAATTTTGATGCGGAAAAATATTCAAAATGCAGGGAGGACGAGACACAGTGTCCTTCTGGTTAAATGGAAGCGACGGGGGGGGGGCGTGCTGTGGAGGCCAGGTTCATGGCACAGGAGGCGAGACTGGGAGCGGGCCCGAGTCTCTGCACGGGGTCGAAAGCCAGCGGCGATGGTGATTCTATTTCTAACTCACTCTTGGAAATATTTCCAAATGGGAATAAGCAGCCCTGAATGTCAGTGGACTGTCTCTCATCTTAAATCATGCAAACACCTCATTGCATCCCTTGGAGGAGCAGGAGAGTGAGCTCGCTTTGCTTTTGACATCGGAACAGCTGCTCAGCTCCACGCCACGCTTGGGATTCAGATATTAAGTGAAAACGAGGAAAAAGTCCCCATTTCCACTTAACTTTTCAACCTTGCTGATGACATAGGACACAAGTTAGAAAAAGCCACTTAATTTGTATTTAACATTCTAACGTCATCCATAAACAATCGGGCCCTGATAATTAAGAATGTCCTTTCCTTTTCTTTAGTTTGATGGATTCTTGCCCTGGGTTAACAGGAGGATGTGTAAAGGTGGATGATCGGCCCACGGTGGCCCTCCTGGCTGGGGGCTCGGGCACCGTGGTCTAACACTGCTTTCTGAGCAGCCAAATTGCCTGCCACAGTGCCACCATGACTTCTGATAAAAAAGAGTTTCATTGAATTAAAATCATCCTACTGTTTCCCAAAAGGTGGGCACCTAACATCTAGTTAAAAAAAAAAAAGAGCTCACACTAATACATTTGAAAGCGATGTTCATTTAAATACAATTCTGCAGCCGGGTGTGGTGGCACATGCTTGTAATCTCAGTACTTGGGAGGCTATGACAGGAGGATCCGGGTTCGCAGCCAGCCTCGGCTACTTAGTGAGGTCCTCTGCAACTTAGTGAGACCCTGTTTCAAAATAAAGAATAAAAAATAGGCCTGGGGGTGTAGTTTGGAGGTAGAATGCCCCAGGATTCAATCCCCAAAACTGCAAAATAAATAAATAAATAATAAAATTCTGCAAGCCCATTGTGGTAGTGCACGTCTGTGATCCCAGTACTTAGGAGGCTGAGAGATGATGATTACAGGTTGGAGACTAGCCTTAGCAACTTAGCAAGACTTTCTGCACCTTTGTGAGGCCCTATTTCAAAATAATACAAATAACTAAAATAGGGTTGGAGGTGTAGCTTGGAGGTAGAATGCCCCTGGGTTTACTCTCCAGTATCACAAAAACAAACAAACAATCAAACAAAAAACTACCACATAAATATACCGAAAACCTAATATATTAGAAACTCATTGGGTATATAAAGCATCACCAAATTTTAATTACATATTTTTTATGAGATACAAATTGAGTGACTGTCAAATCACTTATCTTAGGATGCAAGTATTTTTAACTAGAACTCCAAAACTGAATGTAAGGCTAATTATAGCATATGAATGCTCAAAGGTTTTCATAACTGTTAAAGAAGAGAAAAAAAAAGAATACATAGAAAACAGCTTTCAAAACTTAGTAATGTATTTATTATTATTAAAACTTCCCTGGCAGTAATAAAATAAAATAAATGCTAGTAATTATATTTATTCGTGGGTGTGTGTGTGTGGTGCTAGGGATTGAACCCAGGAGCATTCTACCACTGAGCTATACCCCTAGACCTACTTTATTTTTTATTTGGAAACCGGGTTTTGCTAGGTTGCTGTAAGCCTTGCTAAGTTACTGAGGCTGGCAGCAAAGCTGCAGTCCTCCTGTCTCAGCTTCCCAAGTACCGGGATTACAGGTGTGTGCTACCACACCCAGCTAAATATATTTATTCTTTAACAAGTTTTTTTCCTGGTGAGATTCCAACAGTCTTTGGCTACCCAATCTATTCTACCCTTTCATCATCACAGAACATCCAACAAAACTGCCCACAGGCACACGGGCAAGAAAAAACTCGACCTTTACAATTGCCACAAAGAACACACTGGTGGTCTACACAGCAGGAAGTCCTGGCTAAAATCAGGGAACTCAGATTTTTATAAGAACTCAGGACAGGAGTCCGCCGGACTTTCTCTTTTCATCTCTTACGTTAGTTCCCACATTTTAATTTGATTATTGAAGCCTGTCCCTGCTGTTTTGTGTATTAGAGATCAATATATGTACTCTTGCCATTTGTGTGACAAGGCTGATTAATTTTCCAGTTTGGATTCACAATGTCAACAGGCAGCTTCACCCAACTCTGTGTACAAGTTACTGGTGGGAGAAACTGAGGTTAATATTTAAAATAAGATTTTAATTACTAGAGACTACTGACCCTTGCCTATCCAATACAATATATGACAGTAGGCATTTAGAAACAAATGTTATGGAATCAACATTGCCTTCTATATTTGTGGAAGGATTAAATCAGATTAAGTCTTCCTGATACCGTCACTGAATTAACGATTCAGAGTAATTTTGGAAGCTAACTAACATGATGAATAAAAATAACTTGCAAAAGGGTGTCATTTTTGTGCTTTCTATGGTATGCTTTAGAAAGCATTATATATATATATATAAATACATCAAGCATTTTATATATATATATATAAGTACATCAAAGCATTATATATATATAAATACATTAATAGTAGTAGAAGCAGCAACAACAATACTAGCTGTAGTAGTAGCAGTAGCAATGGTCATATTTCATGAGAACTGACTTCATGCCATTTGTGATGTTATGGTGCACTAATATCTTCCTTAATCCTCACACCATCTCATGAGCTAGGGCATATCATTCCCATTTTGCAGATGTGAGCACCGAGGCCCATACAGATTAAATAAGATGCAAGTTGGTGAAGCAAAGCTTCAACCCAGCCTCATTCCCAATTCCCCGCTCTTAAGATCCAATCAGCTCTGTGCGCACTAACTCACACCGCCGTTGCTATCCTTTTTCTCTCTCCAAAACCCAAGTTAATTCTCATATGCCGAAGACAAAAGCGAGACGAAGAGACCTAATATTCAGATCCCCAATCACTGACTTGGAGGGAAGCTTCCTTTTTTCTCTCAGAAATAAATAATGAGCTCCTGAAAGACACAATTAAGATTCTTGGGGAAGAGCACAATGATAATTTGTAGGTGTCAACATTAAACCTTTGCCTTATTTTAGGTCTCTGCTTTTAAATTGATCCCCCGATTCATGTGCCACCCTCACTTCTCACTGGAGTTAAAAGGTACGAGGAATTATATGCAACGATCTCCAAAATGTTCCCTATGAACTATTAAGAACAAAAATGCCATTTATTAGCCAAGCGAGCTCATTAAGGAGCCTGACTCCGTCAGTGGAGTCCCGCTCTGAGTGATCTGAATTCCCCAAACGCACAGTACTTGACCTGGTGGGACGAGGGCACGTATTGCTGGCTTTTGTTAAAGGGTTTGACTATATGCACAGAAGAGAAATGTTAAACAATTCTAAAAGCGTGCTATTTTACACTTTATCTCTATGTTCAGAGCCTGCTTTTTTTAAAAGACGTCTATTTCATGACAGAATAATTGCCTGTGATTCTACAATTCTCTATGTCAATGTTCTTCCATCTGTAGGACCCAGAAAGCTTTGAGCTGCACTGGATAAAAGCAAAACAAAACTAAAATCAAAGAAAAGAAAAGCATGAAATAGATATAACCCATTTGGAAGCTCCTTGACACCGTCTGAAAGTGGAAAGAAGCTGGGTGTGGTGGCACACACCTGTAATCTCAGTACGTGGGAAGCTGAGGCAAAAGAGTCACGGGTTTGAGGCCAGCCTCAGAAACTTAGTGAGACCCTCAGCAATTTAGTGAGACCCTGTTTCAAGATAAAAAATAAAAAGGGATGGGTGTGTAGCCCAGAGGTAGAATGCCCCTGGGTTCAATCCCCAGTACCACAAAAAGAAAGAAAGAGGGAGGGAGAGAGTGAGAGAGAGAGAGAGAGAAGGAAGGAAAAGGAAGGAAGGAAGGAAGGAAGGAAGGAAGGAAGGAAGGAAGGAAGGAAGGAGCAAAAAGAATCACAGAAGGACAGTACTCCTTCCCCAGAGAATTATACCATGTCTTCACCATGGGCAAACTAGCCACGGCCTTCCAGGTAAATGGGGTCAGCCCCACACCTTTCCCAGGTGCCAGCATTCACCCACCCATCTGTTGCTCAAATACCTACTTAACACCCAACAGATGTTCTCCCAACACGAATTACACCACTATAAAGGTGGTAATGAAATAACGATAAAAGATTTAGCAGCGCTCAGACAAATAGGCATATGTAACTGCACAATCAGAATTATGATA
Organism: Glis glis; assembly: GCA_004027185.1. Lineage (NCBI taxonomy): Eukaryota > Metazoa > Chordata > Mammalia > Rodentia > Gliridae > Glis > Glis glis. The sequence continues at coordinate 113,242 of PVJS01000202.1, read as the reverse complement.
CAAGGGTTAATTTAGGTGAAAAGGTAGAATTAAAGAGGCATTGTGTACTCTGGAAATATTTTCTTTTACATTGGTTGGTTTCTCTGCCACTACTCTGTTTATAATAAGAACCTGTTCCTCGCCATGAATTATGAGAGATGTGTCTTACTAGAGGAATTAAACCTGTAACAGCCTATAATATGATGGTGTTTTAATAACTTTAATTTTGGCAGCCCAATAAAATATTATGATCATCTTGAGATTTAGACAGAAATTAGCAGCCGTGCTGAATGGAAACAGGCTTCCCATGAATAACCTACCCTCTGCCTGACTACATGCTTCTTACTTGAAATGTATTTTTTTCCAGGTTGAAGAACATATGGAGGACTATGGTATTATAAAGACATAAAATTGCTAAAGATGTGGACAGTTTGTGAATACTTGTTTACTCTGTTGCAGACTGCAGGAAGAGTGGTGAGCGAGTGTGAGCTCTGATCTGGTTCTTCAAATACACAACCTAAGTAAGTTACTACTACCCTTGGGCTTGTTTCCTTCCTGAGACATGAGGGAAATAATGGGGTCACTGTGGTGATTAAATGTTTCATCTATGTTAAGGGCATCCCTGTGGCACATATTGAATGTTCAATAAATCTCAGTGGTTATGATATTTATTTATTTGTGGGTGGGGGGTGCTATTAGGGATTGAACACAGGGACATTCTACTTCTGATTTACACCCCCCCGGCTCTGTTTTACCTTTTAATTTTGAAACAGGGTCTTGCTAACATATGTACACCACTGTTCAGCCATCATCTCAGTCAAAGTCCCACCAATTTAGTTCAAGTATTTTGGTTTTTCATAAATGGTGTTGCATTATATATCTAATTCTCTTGATTATTTTTTAACCAGGTATTAGGTTAAAGTCTAGCTAAAGTGTACCTCTTACCTGGCGACTTCTGACTTCTGTCATCCATAAAAATACATTAATCACTTTTATATTATTTACTTATTATTTATTTGCTTGTTAATTAATTAATTAATTAATTTTGTGGTACTGGGGACTGAACCCAGAGGCATTCTACCTCTGAGATATACCCCCAGCCCTATTTTATTTTTCTTTTATTTTGAAACAGGGTCTCACTAAGTTGCTGAGGGCCTTACTAAGTTGCTGACTGGCCGCGAACCTGCAATTCTCCCACCATACCTGGCTCATTAACCACTTTTGACTTATCCTCTCCCCTCATAATGGACTCCATGTTTACTTCCAACATTCCAACAGTCCAAATAACACTGGTGGGAAAATCCTCAAACGTGAATCCTTACTGATTCATGTGAGAACTTTTTTTGCTCTGAGGACTAGCTCCAGAATTCCAATGTCTCCTCTCATAATTTGACCTTGACTAACGCCAGACCGCACATCTGTATGTATTCCCAACCGGCAGCAAATATCTCATTGTCGTTCAAATTTGTATAATTTGCCATCCTATAACTTTAAGAAAAAATCGGTTCACATAGTTTGAAAGCTTTTTGATTCCCCTTTCTTAAATTCAGGGCCCTTTCCCTAGCACTTTTTTTTAGAGCACATGACTCTCCCTTTCCTGATAGAAGCATTATTAAGGAAATAACAATGAAATGGAGATGTGATTATCAGAGAGGAGGAAGCCTGGGGAAGTTCAGGGAGTCCCACGCTGTGGGAACACCCAGCCCAAAGGTACTCAGGCAGAACTGAGGCTGCCGGGGAGAAGGAGTCATCAAGAGAGTGAGCAGGACTGGAATAGAAGGTGAAATGGGGAAGGCGGTACAGATGAGGTCGGAGAGCAAGAGGAGCCAGAAAGTTCGGCAAGCCAGGTGTGGCGACAAACACTCATAATCCCAGTACTCAGGAGGCTGAGATAGGAGGATCACAGGATCAAGGCTAACACCAGAAACATAGCGAGACTCTCAGCTACCTAGTGAGACCCTGTTTCAAAACTGAAATTTAAGAAAGGGCTTGGGCGGGGGGCTGTAGCTCAGAGGTAGAAGGCCCAGTGTTCAGTCCCCAATACTAGAAAACAACACAAAAAAAGAAGGGCCAGAAAAGAAACAGTTGGCACTTCCCAATCTGCCAGATAGCATAAGGTCTTCCTGTTTCATTTGCAGAATTTACCAATGTCAAACCTGACACTGTACCATCCATCAGTGGACTGAGAATAAGCACAGTTGTAGGTGATGTGCCTCAGAGAGACTAATAGCAATACAAGTAGATCAACAATTGTGATTCCAAGCACAGGGGGCATCAGAAAAGTACATTCTATAAAGTCCTCGGTAACCAAAAGGTAAAGATATTAGCTATTAAGGTAGAGGAGACGTTGTGTAGCAGGATGAGATCCATGGCTGAGAGAACTCAGAAAATTGCTTCTTTCTCATGGGAAAATCTGAAAAGAATAATAATAATAATAATAATAATAATAATAATAAAAACGTATCTAATTAGAGCACTCAGTGGAGATGCTCGTCTCAAATTAATATAGAAATGAGTCTACAGAAGGTAAGGGATTCGGAGTTTAAATTTATGGACAAAACTGTCCTCCTCAACTATTAAGTCAAAAACTCAAAGGGTAGTAAGTTAATCGGTACAAAATTGAAGGGAAAAAGAATTGAATCTGATGAATGGAAATAATATGTAATGAATCTTAATAAAATATACACATTTTTCTTTTTTTTGGCAGGGGGTGGTACTGGAGATTGAATCCAGGGGCATTCTACCTCTGAGCTACACCTACAGCCCTTTCTGATTTTTTATTTTGAAACAGGGTCTTGCTAAGTTGCTGAGGGTCTTAAGTTGCTGAGGGTGGCCTCCAACCTGCAATCCTCCTGACTCAGCCTTCCTAGTCATGGGATTACAGGTATGTGCCACCATGCCCAGCTCAATAAATATGCTTCCAAGATGTTAAATAAGCATATAGCAATGGAAAAAATAATGTGACTTCGAAGCAGCCAAAAAAACAGAAACAGAGACTTAATTTTAAGTCTAGTATAAAATGAAATGGCAAAGGACCTGTGATTCAAGTGGCAGGAAGAGTTCCCATTTTATTGGGATGTGTGACAATCTTATTTTGTCTCTCTAGTTAATAGTAACAGACATTATGCAGATGATAATGATGATGGTGTTTATCTAAACAGTCCAGGAGTAGAAAGATGCAAAGGCTAGTAAATCCTAAGGAAAGCATGGTTATCTAGACATATACGAAAACTTTCAAATGCTTAAAAGCAAGTTAAACCCACTTTGCAAAATCATTGGTTTCAAAAGGATTGTGTGAAGCTCACAAAGCTTGTCAGAAGCTGGTTTTTAAGCCTTTGTGATAAAGGTTGAAACAACCCATTGCAGAAAAAGAAAACCACTAGTATCTTTCAACCCTTAATCAGTGGCTTTTAATTTTAAAAGAAGATAAGATTTTCTTGGCTCTTGGTTATTCTGTGGTGATAAGTAATTTGATGTGAATGGAAGTGCTTTGAACTTAGAAGATTGTATAAATAGAGAATGCTCAATATTCCACATAAATAAATATAGGAAAATCATTTAATGTGCATTGAAAATGAAATATATATATGTGAATATTATATTAGAATAAAATGCACATAATAGAAATTGATATCATGATTTTTTAAAAAAATTCTTGATTAGATACATGCTTGCACAAGGCAAAAGTATTGATTTTTGTTCCCTGTCAACTGTTTATGTCATTGTCTATTTATTCTACCAGATTCTAAGCAACACAGGACAGAAATGTTGCTCAGAGTGTTGGACAGAGGTAGGAGATCAGGATTGGAAGGATTCAGGCAATCAAGCCATCCTTACCCAACAGGAAGCTGGAGGCACCAACACATGCTTTAGTGAACATAACTAAGATTGGCTTGACTCGGTTAATTTGTAATCATTTAGATGTCCAAATAGTCACATTGCCAGTTACATATTTTAATAAATATATACAGATAAACCAAAAAGACCCACCCCAAGGCCAGAGCAAGGCAGCAAGACAGACTGGAATGTGACTTCTATGAGTACCTATTTATAAAGCATTTATGATAGTACCTGCCATTTAGCAAGGCTTATATAAGTGCTTTAAAAAAATACAATCTAGGCCATGCTAGTCACTAAACAATCCACCCCAGGCAAGTTATTTTACTGCTCTGAACATGGATCTTCTTATCTAGAAAAAGAGGCATAATCCGTATTTCATGTGGTTTGGGTCTGGAGTAAAATGTGAAAGTGATCAAAGTAGTATTGACCATGCAGGTTTTCAAAAAATATTACTTCTCAGCTGAGCATGGTGGTGCATGCCTATAATTCCAGTACTTGGAGGCTGAGACAAAAGGATCACAGGTCCAAGGCCAGCCTCAGCAACTTAGCAAGGCCTTCAAAAACTTAGTGAGTCCCTGTTTCAAAATAAAAAATAAAATAGGACTACTGGGCATGTAGCTCAGAGGTAGAGCCATCCTGGGGTCAATCCCCAGTATTGCAAAAAAAAAAAAATTCTCTTTTCTTATTTCTTTTGTCTAAATTTTAAAAACTGATTTAACTCAACTGTGTAAAAGTGTGTCTCCAACTTTGTTCTTCAAATAGTTGACTTTTTATATAGTGTTATGGTTAGATATAGAATGTTCCTGAAGAGCTTATGTATTAATGTTCAGAGTTGAGATAGTTAAGTCATGAGGGCTATAATCTCATCAGTGGATAAAGTCATTGTAGTGGATTTACTGGGTGGTCACCTAGGCAGGTGGGGTGTGGCTGGAGAAGATGGATCCATGGGCTGTGGCCTTGGGGACTGTGCTTGTGTCTTTGAATCCTCTTGCTTGCTGGCTCTCTTGCTTCTGGCCTTCATGATGTGAGAGCACAGCCTTGCTCTATCCCTCTCTCTGCTTCCTGACGCCATGCCCTGAGCTCCACAGACCCATCCTGACATGGACTAAACCCTGAAATCTCCAAAAACTGTGAGCAAATAATACATCTTCCTTCCTCTAAGTTGTGTGGTCAGTTGTTTTGGTTTATATCAGTGAGAATGTTGACTGAGAGATACAGTTTGTTTCCATATGCGAAGTCCTATTGTCAGAGAGGCAGAAAAGTTACTAGCCAAGGGTGCAGCATGAGCAGGTTATTTGACCTGTGGTTCTGCCTCTATAGACCCCTGTGTGCATACTGACTGATCACGTATCATGGGCTTAGAAGTGTCTCTCACGTGCCTCTCACTCTCACTGGAGGGGAAGCAGTGTGAAGGTAACCTTAGGGGCTCATCTATCTTTGTGTTCTTTGCACCCAGCACAGAGTTCATGCAAAGGAAATGCTTGCTGAATTCCATGAACTAATTACATGGAGGAATCATGAAAAACAAAAACAAAAACAAAACATCAGTCTGCTTATGCCTGGTGGTATTCTACAGAGAGAATGGTTAGACTGTTTAGGATGGCAATTTATCATTGGGTTTTAAAAATCATTAAAAATTAATTTCTCAATGATGTGTCTAATTAAAAATTGTCAGTTAACTTTACACAAAGATTCTCCAGATAAACACCAGGCTCTTTCTTCTTCAAAGAACCCATTACTTTTTCTTTTAACTTTCTCCCAGTTTGTTTATCTTCAAACAGGGAGGTGTTCATCAGAATCTCCATTTAGCAGATGGGAACACTGAAGTTCGGAGCTGCTAATAAATTGCATTCTCAAGGAAGAGCACCCGTCCCAGTCAGGGTCATGATAGAAGTCTAGTGTCTTCCATTACTCTTTCAATTAGAATCTGCTTCCTAGTCATTAACACATTCATATTAGCTTGCAAAACAAGCCTCCTTTGTAGGGCTCTGGGGGGGATTTTCCATTTGAGAAAGAATGATTTCGGAAAAGTTTCATACCAACTTGGCAATTGCAGGTCATGGTGAAAATCATCATGCCTTTTGAGGCTGAAAGGGGTCATTGCAATTGACAATTCCAGGCAACTGTGGCAAGGGGACATTTCTAGTCGTTCACTTTTAAGGGATTAGAGGACTGCTAATGGATTAAGATTGCCATACATGTTATACAAGGTGACCTTTACAGAGGATAAAATAAGAACTCTTTGAGTATTCAGCTTTAAAGATCAGTGCTGGTAGTTATCTTGGGTTATACAGACAAATATTTCAGCTCTCGAGAATCATATATAAGAATCTGGGAATAATTAAGGTAATCTAAGGATTGATCTGCACACAAGGGCTTTTTTATTTTCATTTGTTTTGTTTTGTTTGGTACTGGTTTGGATCAAACTCAGGGGCATTTTACCTGTGATCTACACCTCTAGACCTTTTTATTTTTCTTATTTTGAAACAGCATCTCACTAAGTTGCTGAGGGTCTCCCTAAGTTGCTGAGGCTGGCCTCGACCCTGGGATTCTCCTGTCTCAGCCTCCCAAGTACTGGGATTTCAGGCATGTGCCACCACACCTGGCTGCACACAAGGACATTTTAACAACGTATTTATGTTTGCTTAAATCATAATGTTTAACATCAATTATGAAATCAAGGAAAGAAGTCCTTGCATCTTGGGTTTCAAAATATGAGCACATGATTTTCATTGGTTCTATTAAAGAGATTCATGCTAGTTTTAAGAAGAGGGAGGAATAACCAAAGAGGGATAAACTTGTTAAGTTATAATAGAGAAATGTTTCTTAACTGACAGGTTATATGTGCCTAGCTACTATGAAAATACCCGGTTATTAATGAAAATGTCCAAAAAGAAGTTCAACACATTCTGGTTCCACAACTTAACAAGATCCAAATTAATTGAATCCTGATATATATCACTCACAAGATGAGTTTTTCTTTAACCACAAATTTTTACCTGTTCATACTAAATGGAGTTTCAGACTGTGATTATTATAACCAAGCTAGTTTTCATAAAAGTAAGTGCTCATGTACATGTGAAATTACCAATGCCAATCTCAATATCCTGTATGGGGAAGGGGAGGGAGTGTGGAGGGAGCCAGGGGAAGCTCACCGAGTGCTGTGTGCATGTATGTCTATCACTCTGAACTACATTATGATATAAGACTTCAACGAACCAATGAAAGTATATGCATATATAAAGAAAAAGAATTGGAAAAGTGTATAACACTAGTTGGATTTACACACCCTCTGCTCATATTCTCATTCATTCCTCTCTCTCTTCCTCTTCTCTTCTCTTCTCTTCTCTTCTCTTCTCTTCTTTCTCTTTTCTTCTCTTCTCTTCTCTCTCTCTCTCTCTCTCTCTCTCTCATACACACAGACACACCCAAAACAAAACAAGTTCATTTAAGGGCTGAATTCAACATCAAACTTAGTATTCATGGCTAGGCAGGGTGGCACGCACCTTTAATCCCAGTACTTGGGAGGCTGAGACAGGAGGATCACAGGTTTGAAGCCAGCCTCAGTAACTTAGCAAGGATCTCAGCAACTTAGTGAGACCCTGTTTCAAAATAAGAAATAAAATAGCAGTGGGGGTGTAGCTCAGAGGTAGAATGTCCCCGGGTTTAACCCCTAGTGCTGCCAAAAAAAGTATTCATAACAGCAATTCTAAAATGCATGAGTCATTTATATCTCTTAGTTAACTGAGTGAGGAACATAATTTCACTCCTACAGCGCAGGCACTAATCAGCCTAATGTAACGTGTGGTGTTAAGCTGATGCCAGGAGATCCTGAGAGGAAAAACAGTGTTTGAGTTGAGAACGTTCGCCTCTGTACCCCTAGTTCTCTGCTTCTCAGCCAGTGAATTTTTCCAGGACATTCATTCTTCTACCCATTACCATCTTTCTTCTGCAATCTGACTTTTACATCTGCAAGCACTTTATCCTGAGTTTCAAAGAGAGGGCTCTGGCTGGGAAATCTTGAAGAAGGAAGCCCGTGTTCTCCTCGGAATCAACTGTGCAAAGGATGCAAGCTCTTTCATGTTTCTTAGACTGGAGGTTACGTTCCAGAGGAGCAGAGGCCTGGGATGGGGAGGCCCTGAAGTTTCCCCCAGTACATCTTCCTGGGGCATCAGTTCCAGCATGTGGGTATGTTACAGGGCAAACTGCAGAAGCTGCACAAATCTTCAAAGAAAGGTAGGCAGCTTCAAAGGAAACACGGGCTTGTGGTTGCTGTCTTACGGGCATGTCCCACATCCCCTAAGGTTTGTGTTTTTCTCTCCTCTTCCTGGTGAAAAATATAGAAACATCAATGGAGGCGGGGATATGAACTAAGTCATGAGGAGAGGAAGTTTCTAATAATCCACCTGGAGCCTTTAACAATAGATCGTATATATATTTTTTTCTATTAACAGCTCACCAAATGAAAGCTCACCCAAACTCATAAAATCTGAAACCTTTGGAACTCACTACTTTCTACTGTGTTTCATTTAGAAGCATGCCTTTCTGTTTTTCTTCTCTGTTAGAAACCCTACTTGATTAATCTTGATGGCAGAAACCTCCTACCGCACATAGCCTTGAATAAAGTTCGTAGCCAATAATATCGAAGCATCCAGCAGGCTTTTGATGTCTGTTTATTGAGCGCCTGCGGTAAACTTAGCACTAGTCTTGGCTCTGAGGATATGAGCTGAAAAAAATTAGCAAAGCCCTAACTCATGGTGCTATGATTTGAATATAGAATGTCCCCTGGGAATGCTCATATATTGGCAAAGCAAAAATGTTCAGAGATGAAATAGCAGAATCATTGCTCTAATCTCATCAGTGGATAAATTCACAGAAGGATCAATAATTTGAATGGATTTACTGGGTGGTAATTTAGGAGGTAGGGAACTGGGGGTGTGGCCTTGGAGACTAGATCTGTCCCTGGTCACTTCCTATCTGTCTGTGGGTCTGTCTCTCTCCTCTCTCTGCTTTCCACCTTCTATGAGATGAACTTCTTTTTCTCTGCCACACACTGTACCACCACCATGTTTGTCTTGGAGTCAGCCAAATATAGACATCAAAGGCAGAATCCATATGTAAATCTAAGGGATAGAACTATGTGAAATTTTGAATTCCTCAAAGGCAAAATAGGTGAACAAAAATAAAACCCACTATGCATAATGTCAAAAGGCGACAAAGAAAACCATCATGCCATTGGTGATTGTCAAAATACTATCTTCAAAGATAAGGAACGATTGACAGGTATTATTTTTCTAGGTAAGATTTCTTTTTGTAAAAACGATTGCTTCTATGGTGTTTCCAGTAACATTGGAAATTTCTTGAGCTACAGTGATAATAGAAAAAAGTGCCAATGTGTGTGCATGGTAGTTTTTAATTATGAGGAAAATGTGCATAAGAAAAATAAGACTGAAGCCAGGCACGGTGGCACACACCTGTAATCCCAGTACTTGAGAGGCTGAGGCAGGAGGATGAAGGTTTGAGGCCAGCCTCAGCAACTTAGCCAGACCCTTTGCAACACAGCTGTTTCCAAATAAAAAATAAAATAAGGCTGGGGGTGTAGCTCAGTAGAATGGCCCTGAGTTTGATCCCCAGTACCAAAAGTAAATAAATAAATAAATAAATAGATAGATAAATAAATAAGAAAAATAAGACTGAGAATCAGTTGAGCTAAATGATGGCTCCTTTGGAATTGTGGTCATATAGATGATTCTACCTTTGTTCTTTAGATTTGCTTAATTTTCTTAATGTTCTATAAAAATTGTCAATGCTTTAATCATTTTCAGATGCAACCATGAACATCATTTTTCTTCTTATTACTATTATTATTATTATTATTGTTATTATTATTAAGCATCTTCAAGGGAAGGGTAAGGTTCATTACCAAATCTTACTTTTTCTTTCTTCCTAAGCCTAAGTCTATGCAGTGGGAATTTATGCTAGAAAATACCTGTGTGTAATTTTCTTTCATCAGTTACTTTTCTGCCTTAAGAAAATCTATAATTTCACCAAAAAGAAAAAGAAAACTACATATGTTTTGTGCATGTGTATGCTTGCCCAAAGGAAGCTAAAATATAAATAACAGCTACATTATCTCTCATTGTTTGTAATTATTTGTTTCTGCCAGAGAAAGAAAGCAACAATGAAAATATATACAGGAGGATTTCAACAAAGAACATGTGCTTATTAATTCTTTTAGGAAATAAAATGACTACTTTGTTTTTTTTTACACTGTATTTTGAAAATTATGCAAAGAATAAAAGAAAAATGCACATTCTCCTGCTAAGTAGCTTATTCTCAGACCGCAGGATTTACAGGCTACAGATGGGATGGAAGGAAACCTTAGTACATCCTGAAGATTGGATGTTGAATTCTACTTTACATTTCAGTATTAAAACTGGAGTTCATCCCATTTCTCCCCCTGTGGTACTGGGATTGAATCCAGAGGCATTCTACCTCTGAACTACACCCCCAGTCATATTTAATTTTTTTATTTTGAATCAGGGTCTTGCTAAGTTGCTGAGGCTGGTCTTGAACCTTTGATCTTCCATCTCAGTCTCCCAAGTATTGGGATTATAAGTGTATGCTACCACACCTGGCTTCATTCAATTATTTATTTATTTATTTAATTGTGTGTGTGTGTGTGTGTGTGTGTGTGTGTGTGTGGTACTGGGGATTGAACCCAGGGCATTCTATCTCTGAGGCACACTCCCAGCCATATTTTATTTTTTATTTGAAAACAGGGCCTCATTAAGTTGCCAAGGCTGGTCTCGAACCTATAATCTTCCTGTCTCAGCCTCCCAAGTACTGGCATTACAGGTGTGCACCACCAGACTCAGATAGTTCATTCAATTATTTTAATGTAAATCTCAAGATAAACCAATTAGAACTTAAAAAAATAATGTACTAAAGAATTCGTGTACTCTGTAGCTAATAGAAGAATCTGAGAAAAACACCAAGGTGTGGGTAAAATACAGGCGTGTCAAATTTTCTGAGAAGAAGATCTGGAACTTTTTGCTTCTATGGAAGCTTCTTAAAATAACAAGTATAGAGCCAGGTATGATGGCACATGCCTGACGTCCCAGTAGTTGGGAGACTGAGACAGGAGAATCATAGGTTTAAGGCCAGCCTCAACAACTTAGCAAGCCCCTCAGCTCCTTAGTGATACCATGTTTCAAATAATAAAATAGGACCAGGAGAATAGCTCAGAGGTAGACTGCCCCTCTGTTGAATCCCATGTACCAAAAAATTAGTAATAATAATTAAATAAATAAATACATAGCAAGTACGAACAATACTGATAATTAAATACCTGATGGTAAAGTATAGCACTGCATTGCATCCATTCAAAGGTATCTCATTTTGATGAACCATAATAACCTGTTGACATTTAAGGTAACTGTGAGCTGGGCATCGTGAGACATGCTTCTAATCCCAGTACTTGGGAGGCTTAGACAGGAGAATCGCAGGTTCGAGTATAGCCTCAGCAAGTAAACAGACTCTCATCAACCTAGCAAGACCCTGTTTCCAAATAAAAATAAAATAGGGCTGGGGTATAGCTTGGAGGTAGAATGCCCCTGTTTTCAACCTCCTGTACCAAATAAATAAATAAATAAATAAACGAACAAACAAATAAATAAATAAAAATAAGGTAATTGTGTACTCCCTGCTCAATGAGCAAGAAGAACATAGAGACCATATACACAGTAGGTCGTCCAAAGGCTGCCAGTAGCTGTGAACATGATCCTATAGTGAATCTTTCTTTGACCTGTTAATTTCCACCCTAGCCAGGATGGCTCAGCTGATCATAGACTCCCTGCAGCCTGCTTATAACTCGGCATAGGTACGACCTTAAGAGGTCATCCACAATACTTGAATAAATTTGGCTCTACTATGGGGGGATGCAAACTTGAAGCTCATGTGCTTCAAAGGAAATTAATTCCCCACTGGTCTTGCAATTCTGTGTTCTATAAATCCTGGGATTTACAGCCAGGAATATTTCTGATGTGCTTTTGAAAATCCGATCTAACTAGTGTTTAAGAAAAGAAAAAAAAAACAAAATTCTCCAGGACATAACGTTGTAGGCCTTTAATAAAAGGTTTGTGCTGGGCAACGCTGATCCCTGGATTATCTCCCTGGTATATCAACAGTGGTTGCTTTTTAAAAGGTATCACGGAAATGGGAAAAGAATGCGGAATGCTCAGGAGGTGGTTTGTTTTAATTCCTCCAACGGCACTTAGATTTGGAAGTTGTCCCTGTCCTTAGACAGGACATGACTGAGTCCTGAAACTGACTTGCTTTTTGGATCTGTCTACTGCACACAAATTTCCAAACCAAGGTAGATTGTGGGGATGTTATGGTCAGATATAGAATGTCCCCTGAAGAGCTCAGGGTTGATACAGTTAAGCCCTGAGGGTGTGGCTGGAGAAGGTGAGTCCCTGGGGTGTGGCCTTGGGGACTGTACTTGTGTCTTTGAATCTCCTTGCTTGCTGGCTCTCTCTTCTTCCAGCCTCCATGATGTAAGAACAGAGCTTTTGCTCTCTCTCTCTCCCTCTCTCTGCTTCTTGCTGCCATGCCCTGAGCTCCGTAGACCCGGCCTCACATGAACTGAATCCTGAAATCTTCAAAAACTGTGAGCAAAGAAATCTTCCTTCCTCTAGGTTGTGTGGTCAGTCATTTTGGATTATAGCATTGAGAATGATGACCGAGACGGGGACATTCTTAACCATAAACATTTAGACCCCATCACCCATTATATGGTAGAGATTGTGTTGAATCTTTGTAATCACATCTTTGGTGTGAAATTATGCATGCAGCTTTGTAAGGGACCCCCTGCCTCCTCCTTCTCTTCCTTCTCCTCCTCCTCCTCTTCTTCCTTCTCCTCAACCTCCTCCTCCTCCTCCTCCTCCTTCTCCTCTTCCTTTTTCTCCTCCTTCTTTTGGATACCAGGGATTGAACCGAGGGGGATTCCACCTCTGAGCTATACCCTCAGCCCTATTTTTATTTTTACTTTGAAACAGGGTCTTACTAAGTTGCTAAGGGTCCCCCTAAGTTGCTGAGACTGATCTCAAACCTGTGATCCTCCTGTCTCAGTTTCTCAAATTTTGGAGCTACAGGGGTGCATCATTACCTGGCCCCCTGGCTTTTTATTCACCCAGCAATTGGTGGTCCTGAATCTTCTCATTCCAAAACAATTTCCATATAGTTCATCTCTCCTTTTATCCTGTAATGAAGCCTCATCAATGGTTTCAAAGAGAATGCTGGAAGGTTGTTTTCTTTATGTATTACCAGCATTTTCCTAAGACTAAGAGAGAGTATAATTGTCCTTACAATTCTCAACCCTAATCCATTTGTCCAATTTCAAGCATACAGATTCTCTATCTATTCTTTTTGCCCATGTTCTACAGAAAGCAGAGAAGAAGCACTCTTCCAGGACACAAAATGTTCAAGAGCTTTGCATATATATAAGGATCTTCTGTCACGTTTCTTATCAGGAAGTCTTATCACAGTCCTATTAAAGAAAACAGGAAGGAGCCCATGAGCCTGAGATTGTCTCTGAAACTAGAGCTTCTATGCAAATAAACATTAACTTGGAATCATTTCTCATAACTCACTAAAAACAAAACCACTATAAATAGCCAACCCACTGATTGGTGATATAACTAGGTATGTCCCACTGGACCATAGCCAAATAAGGTAAACACCTAGCTATATCCAAGCAGGTAATGTTTCTACTTTTCTTTCATATGAGTTCAATCTATGGATGGTGGATGCTCACAGGGCTGCTCCAGGGCTCTCTGAACCTCTACTGGTTCTTAGTTCTACCCTATTCACGAATCATTCCTTGTTCAAATAAACTGTTAAATTAATTTTATCTAAAGTTTTCCTTGTAAACTTATAAACCAAATGCAAATGCTCCAAGAGTTACGCACATGTATGTTCCTATCGCTCTCTACCTCAGTACGATGTATAATTTTAATGCACCAAATAAAAGTATATAATAAAAATTGCTCTGATTCCTTTTAAAATTTGTTCCATATGTCTGTGCTTAATTATGTGTACAAAAACTGGAAGTTCACAACAAATATACTCGAATGCTATTCCTTGGGCAAAACACTCTTTGTTGTAAATTTTCTCTGCATGACACTTTCAGCGAGATTTGCAGGTTATTTGTTTGATGCTTGTTTCCTTTAGCTAAAATGTCAATTCTTCTCTTGCTTTCAAGATCTTCAAATAGGAAATGATTTGGATATCCACTCAGGTTTTAATTTCATCGATATACATATGTACATGTATTTATTTTGGTGCTGGGGATGGAACCCAGAGATATTTTAACTCTGATCTACACCTCCAGCCCTATTTAATTTTTTTTGAAACAGGGTCTCCCTAAGTTGCTGAGGCTGGCTGTGACCCTGTGATCCTCCTGTTTCAGCTTCCCAAGTACTGGGATCACAAGTATGTGCCACCCCCACTAGCTATCAATGTATATTTATATAAAATAATATATAACACATGTATTTTTTACTTTCTGGAAAATCCATTAGATGACTTGGTTTTAGCAAACCAGTATTTCTTTCAGTAGAAAATTCTTGTTAATGCTTTGTAACTTGGAATACATACCTCCAAAATATCTCATTAAGAAGCAAAAAGATGCCATGCAGTCTTAATACGTGTGTGTGTGTGTGTGTGTGTGTGTGTGTGTGTGTGTTATTGGGCATTGAACCCAGGAACATTCTACCTCTGAGCTACACCCTCAGCTCTCTTGTATTTTTTTGTTTTGAAAAAGGGTCTCTTGCTAAGTTTCTGAGGATGGCTTTGAACCTGAGATCCTCCTGTCTCAGCCTTCCAAGTACTGGGATTACAGACATGCACCACCATGCCCAACTGTTAACATATTTTATGGCATGCAGCTTGAACGAATGCCTGTTAGAGGCATGAAATGTTGCTCCTTCTCTACTCATAGGACGATTCAGGGTAACTTCACTGCCCCCTCTGGATGTTGCATGTCTCCCTAGGTATCTGTATTTTCTTCTAACGGTCCCCAAATTCCCTTGATTCTCTCTTGCAGAGCCCACAATGTTCTCCCCATGTGGATTAGCACTCTTCAATATCTACCTCCACCTAGCTTGGGACCATGAATCTGAGACTCAAAACAGCAGCTACAGAAACAAACAAACAAAAAAAACTTCTATGGCTTACTAGTACTGGATTAAGAAAACTCATACAGACTCCATGTTATAGCCTTGGGAACAACAAAATATGTCACATGAGTATCTGTAAGTGGTTGGCACCATTAAGTGTGGGCCAAGAATTAACATTTTGTGTTTACGCCAGCTGTCAGGTACAGCGCTTCTCTTGCCGAGCTGTCAAAAAGCATAATGCAGAGAGAAAAGGTCAAAGAATCCGGGGGGATGTTAGTGGTGCTTAAAGGTTATAATGATTGAAAAAGATTGCCTAAAGCCTACATATATCACCACTTGAGATGCCATTTCATACCTCAAGTGGAAACAGAATAGGCCTTCTTAAGAGATTTGTGGAGCACAGACATGTCTTGGCAGCAGAGACGAAAACACACTATGGTTGCTGTTTGCCTGCCAGAATGGGTCCCCTTATCTGAAGATCAATAATTATGAATGATTGATGGACTGGCTTTCCTACCAGAAAACACCAGCCTGTTGTTATTACTAGAACAGATGTAATGTGATCCACACATAATTAATTGAATTTACAAAAATGCCAGAAGTGTATTAACTACTCAAAGCAACCCTTTAATTTTTCTCCCCCAGATTTCCTAATGATATAATAAACTACCCACTAATATACCAAGACCTCTACAGCCAAGCCGAATCTGAACAAAATCAGGCAAATAATTCCAATTACTCACAGATGAAATAAGAGAGACTTCTCCTTTCCTCCCGCTCTCCTTCCTTCTTTCCTACCCTCCCTCCATCCTTCTCTCCTCCCTTCCTCTCCTTCTCTTTCTTTCCTTTATCTTTCTAATTTGTCACTACATAATCTCATCTTTAGAGAAAATTTATATGGAAGTATGAAATTTAAATATTTGAAGTGGAAGTTATAGACATTAGAAGATTGTTGCTATGGTTTAGATATAGAATAGCCCCTGGAAGATCTCATGTACTAATGCCCAGAGGTGATAGAATTGAATCATGAAGGTTCTAATCTCATCAGTGCATAAATCCACCGTAATGGATTTATTGGGTGGTAAAGTAGTCAGGTTGGGTGAGGCTGGAGGAGGTAAGACATTGGGGTGTGGTGGTGCTGGGAAGTAGAGAGAGAGAGGACACAAAGCTCTGCTCTCACATCATGGAGGCCAGAAGCAAGAGAGAGCCAGCAAGCAAGGGGATTCAAAGATAAAAGCACAATCCTTAAAGCCACACCCTCAGGGACCCACCTTCTCCAGCCACACCCCACCTGCCTAGGTTACCACCCAGTAAATCCATCACAATGGATTTATCCACTGATGAGATTACAACCCTTATGGCCTAACTATATCAACCCTTAGCTCTTTAGGGACATTCTATATCTCACCCTAGTAATATATGTCCTTGGGACCCCTTTTGTGTGCTCTCTTCTTCCTGCCAACATGCCCTGACCTCTGCAGATGTGACCTGGCCAAACGTGGACTAAAGCCAACTGGAATCTCCCGATCTGTGAGCAAATGAATCTTTCTTCCCCTAAGATATGGTCATCAGGCATTTGGGTCACAGCAGTGAGTATGCTCTCTGAAATAATGCATACAGATCCATTCCCTTATCTATTGTCACCAACTATAGCACTCAGCAGAGAACATTTTGAAAATTACTGCTGTCCCCTGTATTCTAGTGAGTTCAACATTTCCTGAAGAGAGCTTCTCAGAACATCTGGTCCTGCAAGACACTTCATGAACAAAGGGTTCTCTTCTCAAGTAAGTTTGTGAAATGCTGAATGCTAGATTCCTCCTCGTAGACATGTAAATTTAGTATTAAAGGCACTGAGAAATAAAAGAAAGATGTTTTCTTTTGCTTTCCCCTGCCTTTCTGTAAAAAAAAAAAAATGACAATTGCTCTCGTGCTTTTTGATTACGCCTAACACAGTTCCATAAGAACACAATGAAAATGCTGCTCATCATCACTCGAATGGGCTCTGCAGGTAGCATAGGATGATGCAACTATAAAACCCAAGAGAAAATGAGGAGTCTATGGTTGTAACACAGACTTCACCAAGTGTGGTTAATGCACAAAGCCACGGATCAGACAGCCTTGTCAAGGAGGGAGTGGGGCTACTGGTCTGAGCAAAGTAATCAGTAAATATATGGTGGTACAGGTGGCATGGGGCATGTTATAAAAAATATCAAAAGGGGATTTAAAAGTAGCAACAGGACTATTTGCAAAAAGCATATACTTCAATAATAATAACAATGTTACTGAAAACGTTGAGTATGTTACAAAATGGGGGAGCCCTTAACTTTCCAGGTTTTACATGAGAAACAACAAGCCATTTATTTATCCCTTTGATAGAAGAATTAGGTACGGTTCTCCTGAGTGATCGCATTTATTCATGGGAACATGCTGCGTCTTAACTAGAACTGGGCTTTAGCTGACATCTGACATTCATCTTTCAAATTCACCTCTTTCCAGATAAAAATCAATCTCAAAAATTACAGAGTTATTATGGGCAGGTAATAAATTCTCATTCATTAGAGTCCCATGATGTTGTGTTTAGCCTATTGATTTAGTCTCGTTTGGGGGGGTGTATTGCCTTAGAAACATTATGATGTAAACTAGACTAGATGCGGAGAGGGGGAGATGCTTAATTACAGCAGAAAAGTATGTAAGACAAACATGGACATTTTTTTCCAGAAGGATGGAGATGCTACTTTCGAATACCGCAGGCCTCTAAGAGCCTATAATGAGCTGTTTTAATTAGCCATGTTTGGAATTATTTTACGTACTCCTGAATCTAATAAAAGTGTCTCTCAAATTTGTATCCCTCAGACTATTGAGTGGATGAGGCTTATTCATTTTTTATTAGCATTAATTGACTGCCCTCAAAGAGGACACTACCATCTGTGGCCCACAGGCTGAAGGCACCATCGAACCATTTGAAAACACTACACTGTTTGAAAACAATTTTGAGGCTGGGCATGGTGGTGCACGCCTGTAATCCCAGTGTTTAGGAGGCTGAGACAGGAGGATCACAGGTTCAAGGCCAGCCTTAGCAACTTAGCAAGGCCCTCAGCAACTTAGTGAGACCCTGTTTCAATATAAAATATAAAATAGGGCTGGGCATGTAGCTCAGAGGTAGAATATCCCTGGGTTCGATCCCCAGGAACAACAACACAAAAATTGTTTGTCCTTCCTCTCTATGATAGGACATTTTGAGGGTCCTCTCATCAGTACTGGCCATGACATTTGCTTTGGAAATTATATGACAACAAAGATGATGTATAGACCCCTATGAACAGAATGAATCATTTAATTTTCTCTTTGTGTCCTTCAAATGGTATGTTCTAATTGGGAGTCTTGTTTCCCAAAATATATGAAATACAGCTGCAGCTAATCCTCAGCCTCAAGGCTGTATACCACAGGAAATAACCTTTGTTAATATAAGTCACTGAGACTTTGGAACCATTTGTTACTGCATCACAACTCAGCAAACACTGACTGGTACAGAGCAAGTGTCATGTGAACAGTGGAAAATATTTTTCTGTTTTTATTTTGTGTGTGTGTGTGTGTGTGTGTGTGTGTGTGTGTGTTAGTGAGGATTGAACCCAGGGGAATTCCAGCTCTGAGCTACAATCCTAGCCATATTTTATTTTCTATTTTGAAATGAGGTCTCCCTACATTGTGGAGGGTCCCATTAAGTTGCTGAGGCTGGCCTTGAACCTGCCATCCTCCTATCTCAGCCTCCTAAGTACTGGGATTACAAGCGTGGGTCACCATGATTGGATCTCTGTGTGTCATATGCAAAGTATGTCTGTGTCCAGTGAATTTAATGTAAAGGGATATCAGGAAAAAGAAGCCATGATAAGAAGTATAACTAGCAAATAGGAAAGTACATGTAACCCAAAAAAAAAACAAAAACAAAAGAACTACACTTTCTATTTTTTAAATGCAAATCAAGTAAATGATGCTGTTAAGAGATTTACTTATGTTGCCAGAAAATACAACTGCTCAGGCCTCAAAACCTGGCCCCCCTCATTTGTCTGAATCACTTGGCTGGCCCCTGTGAACTCTGAAAATAGAAAGGTGATCAGTGCTCAGTTTCTGTGAACGGGTTCAGAAACCGATTCTTGAAATCTCATTGAAAACGGCACACATGATTCACTTTGCCATTTCTTACCTTGAAATCCTGGTATCATTTCAAAAGCCCCACTCGCTCCATGTAATAGAGAGAAACACCTTGTAAATAAAAGCCAGGGCTGCTGAGGCAGGGGATCAATTTTGCAACTCCATTCCTACGAGATTAATCTGGGGTTTACACCAGACAGACACACCCACTTGGGATGCAAGACTCAGACGGAGACACAAAATAACAACCACAACCGTAAACAAATTGAAACTCCTCTGGGGCAAGGTGCCCAGCAGTGACTGTTGCGGCTCCAAAGCCATGTGCACTTAACCAAGTACCACCAGAGGTGCTGGGTCCCTGTCAGCGTGAAGAAACAGAGTCCGAGGCTGGGTGCCTGCCTGCTACTCCACACCCGGGCACAGGGATGGCAGCCAGGGAAATCTCCGCCACAGAACCAGGCACACAGCCACCTTGCTCTGCAACGCAGCTAAGGTTAACGAGGAAAACATTCTGCTGAGATAGGAATCGCCTAGATTATAAATAAGTGAGCAGCACTGTTCTAAGGAAGCCAAGAATCCATTTCCCTTCTAGAGTTTAACATGTCTTCCTTAATAAAATTCACCCATGAAAATACTTCGACTCTTTTACTTGTTCCAACGGATTTCACTATCCCTTTTGACAGGCCTGGAAAACATTTAAATATGTATGATTTGGAGGTGAAGTGTGCTTCAAAGACCCTCCAAGTCAAAACTACGCCGGGTCATGGATAAAGAGTGCAATCCCCAGGATGTGGAGTCAGATTTCCTGAGAGTGGGACCTTGGAATCTACATTTTTTAAAAATTTTTTCAAACATGGTACTCACCAAGTTGCTCCAGGCCTAACTGAGTTACTGAAGCTGACCTGGAAACTGTGATCCTCCTGTCTCAGCCTCCCAAGTACCAGGTAGGCATGCACCACCATGCCAGGGAGAATCCACATTGTGTGTGTGTGTGTGTGTGTGTGTGTGTGTGTGTGTGTGTGTATTAGTACTGGGGACTGAACCTGGGGCATTCTACCACCTCTAAGCTACACCCCCAGCCCTTGTTTATTTCTTTGTTTTGAAACAGGGTCTTGCTAGGTTGCTGAGTACGCTGCTGAAGCCATCCTCAAACCTGCAATCCTCCTGTCTCAGCCTCTCAAGTACTGGGATTACAGGAATGTGCCACCATGCCTGGCTGGGAATCTACTTTTTAAACACTTCTTCCAAATAAGCTTGGTGAGACAGCCACTAGAGATGACTGCACACAGGCCTTGAGACACAGGACAGCATCTTAGGTATCCATGGTTCCCAAAGCTCTAATGTATAAAAGCACAGATCTACTTAAGAGTGGCAGAGATGAGCCAGCTCTACTGCCAACCTCTTTCCACTTGTCTCCTGGCAAAGAGTGGGCTCCACGCCCTCACCTCCTTGACTCTCAAGTGTGACCACGTGAGTATGTGCACATAGTGGCATAGGGCCCTCCAGGCTATTCTGTAAAACCCATGATTCT
This sequence comes from Glis glis, assembly GCA_004027185.1. NCBI lineage: Eukaryota > Metazoa > Chordata > Mammalia > Rodentia > Gliridae > Glis > Glis glis. Next base: position 92,563 of record PVJS01000202.1, on the reverse strand, counting down.
CTCCATCTTTAGCCTCTGCCATCTTGGTGGCAGCAGAGAGCTCAGTCTCGGAAGCTGTGTGTCCAAAGTGGAAGGACCTACGTGAAGGAAGGTACGGTCTTACGGCCAGAAACCCTCAGTTTGGACTCATCTGTGCAAGGCCTACCGTTCAGGTTGAGCGAACGCGTTTTTCCAGTCTCTTAGTTACTGCAGCTCACGTAATCTTAGTGAAAACACAAAGTACATACAGATGCAGCTCTGTGACCAAGCCACCAACACGTCAGCTCTTCTCTTTGCTGGTGCACAGGTTTATTCTTAGGTCTCAATGCTACTATGTTGTTTTTGCTCCATGAAAACCAACAGCTAATTAACATCTTCCATTTGGGGGTGGGTGGGTGTTGTGAGGAAAGAAAACCTTTACCGTACTTGATTTGCACTACATTTACAACCTGATTTTTACTTAAAGGAGAAAACATCAGTCGGAGCTCTACAGTTTCCAAATAAATTCTTGCTGAAGCCCTGTTTCTATGACAGTGGGTTTAAACTCCTAAGCTTTTGCTGCAATTTTTTTTTTTTTTGATGGGCTTAAGGCTCTGCATGACTTTCGTCTGTCGGTGTATGGAGTCAGAGTTAAGAAGCACTCAACCGTTTTTGGAGTGGGAGAATGATTTCCTCGTCATCCCTTGGATGACTATTTAGGGGATCTGAGAATGGGATGGGAAGGGAAGCAGTAATGAATGACTCCACTGTTTCTTCAAATCGTTTTCCATGACCCTGACTCCTTCCAGGGCTATTTGTGATGTGTTCAGTGTGGGCTTTATTAAAAAAAAAAAAAAGGCTGCTGGGGCAGCCTACGGAGCATCTGTCAAAATATGTCAAAATTTGTTTCTTTATTTTTTATATTAAATCTCCTATTCTCCATGGAGTGGTGCCATCACTGTGTGTGCACACACGCACGCACATGTGCAGCCCTAAACGTAGTGCCCAGTGCATTTAGTTATGAGCTTTTATTTGCAAGAAACAGAAACTTAAGCAAGAATGAAATACAACATACAGATTCGGGGCTGTAACGGAGTGTCCGTGGCTAAGAACACAGCTGCCAAGAAAAGAGGGCTGGAGCGTCTACGGGCCCGGTCTCCAGTCTCTACAGTTTCCTGCAGGGCTGCGTCTCTGCTCCCTCGGCTTCAAATTTTCCAGCTGCCTAATCTACATGATAGGAAGGGACTGCTCCAACTTCCCCAAATGGTAGACTTTCACATTAAATAGCAGAGCTCCCGGGGAGAACATCTGATTGGCCCAGCTTGCCGCAGATGTCCCCCCCGTGGGCCAATCAGCTTCAGCCAGCTGGAGCATGCTGAGGGCGGGCTCTGCAGGTGATGGGAGCCCTAGGGGGAGCCAGGCAATGATGCTCACAGGACAGACACCTCAAAGGCAGCCCATTCCTCTACCTCTGCACTTGACTGAGTGATTGTTGTGTGTATGTATATATGTATGTATGCATGTATTTATTATTTATTTATTTATTTGGTGGTGATGGGGATTGAACCCAGGGGCATTCTACCTACGAGCTAAATCACCATTGTCCTATTTAATTTTTTTTTTTAATTTGGAAACAGGTTCTCTCTTCTCTAAATTGCTGAGTCTGGCTTCGAACCTAAAATACTCCTGTCTCTGCCTCCCAAGTACTGGGATTATAGGTATATGCCACCACACCCAACTGTGGGTACTATTTTTAAAAACTTTTTTGGTACTGGGGATTGAACCCAGAGGCATACTACCTCCAAGCTATACCCCCCAAACCCTGTTTTATTTTTTATTTTTGAAACGGGGTCTTACTAGGTTGATGAGAGTCTCACTACTTGCTGAGGCTGTCCTCAAACCTGTGATTCTCCTGTCTCAGCCTCCCAAGTACTGGGATGACAGGCATGGTGGCGCATGCCTGGCTTGTCCCATATTCTTGACTTCAAACCTTTTAAAAGACCTTCTGTTTTAAATTTGGTTAGGTTGCAAGCAGGGAAGTGTAGTTAAAGGGAAACGGATTGCCTAATATATTATAATTATACATTAAATTATTTGGGGAAATTACTTTTTAGAGTCATAATGACATTCAAAAATAGTAGGTAATATGTCTCATTGCCTTTGTGAAGTTTCCAGCAACTGGACTAGTTAAAAACAGAGATAAAAATTCTTATTTGGTGTCATCTAAGCTACCTGAGATGACTTTGTTTTAATTTATTCATCTTGGGGGAAAGAAACAAATAATAAAGATGTTGATAGAGAGGGTGTAAATCCCAGGCCATCTGGGCAAGCTCCTAACAGTATCACCTCAGTCACACCAGGATTTACAAAGCAATTTTTAGCATCAGGTCCCTTCTCTACTACCTGCTGTTTGACAGCCTCCTTTTTTAAATTTTTAATTTTTTTTGTGGTACTAGGGTGTTCTACCTCTGAGCTATACCCCCAGCCCTATTTTATTTTTTATTTGAAAACAAGGTCTCACTATGTTGCTGAGGGTCTTGCTAAGTTGCTGAAGCTGGCCTCTATCCTGAGATCCTCCTGTCTCACCCTCCCAAGTACTGGAATTACAGGTGTGCAACACCACACCTGTCACATCCTTCTTTTTACACCTTGAATGCTATGTGGTTAGTAGTAGATGGCAGGGATGAACTTTCAAGAGTGTGCACATGGCACAGAGATGGGAAATTGGATTGGAGAACAAAGTAGCTTGCTGATTAAACTGTAGAAGAGACTTCAGGCCTACTTTCTACTCAAAATGAATATTATCAGCCATGGTTGGGAGAAACTCAACTCTATGAATATGTGTATACAGAATAACTTGATTAGCCTGATTCCTGTCTAATTAGTATTTATCACAAGATGTCCGTGAACTAGTCTTGCGACCTTGTTTATAATAGGGCAATTTTTCTCATGTATTTGAATTTCTAATGATTTTGTGATGCTATCAGAAACTCCACTGTAATTACACTAATCCCTGGCCTTTCACATTATGTTAACTAGATTAATAATTGCATTACAGATCATTTATACCCAGTCCCTTATCTGGAATATCACTTCCTCTTGCTTCAGGGAGATGCTGGATTTTCCTGCAAAGAATGCAACGAACAGACCAGGTGGGGTGTCACATCCCTATCATCACAGTACTTGGGAGGCTGAGACAGGAGGGTTGCAGGTTTGAGGTCAGCCTTAGGAATGTAGAGAGACTCTCAGCAACCTAGCAAGACCATGTTTCAAAATAAAAAATAAAATAAAATAGGGCTGGGAGTGTAGCTCAGAGAGAATGCCCCTGGGTTCAATCCCCAATACCATGGAAAGAAGGAAGGAAGGAAGGAAGGAAGGAAGGAAGGAAGGAAGGAAGGAAGATGCAATGGATTGGAAGTGGCAAAAAAAATGACAAAATGAATGGAAGATTAAGATCCCTTTTAAATGACAACAATCAGTGTTACTAAGAGGCTATTTATAGAGATTTGGGGAAAGTTCCTAATTGTGTTCCACCATGAAACCATTTTTCACAGTAGAGCATCAGATAGAGGTTCTTAAGCAAAGCAGCCCCAGTTGCTGTGACTTTTTTTTCTAAACTATCTGTATACCTGATTTAATGGCATGTGAATAATTTATACACCTTCTATACTTTGGGAATCTTATTTAGGTTTTTTTCCCCTGTCTGACTCCCTGATGGTTTAGTGAAGTCACTGCTGATTCTTTTTCCCTCAAATAAGCAAGAGAAAGTTATACGCTTATTTTACAAAGAGATGTTAATACAATTTTGCTGTGACCAATGAAAGAAGGAGGATTAGAACTCAGGAAATACCAAAAAAAAAAAAAGGTAAGATCAGTAATTGCTACCCATTACTAAATAGTGTGGCAATAGTTCTTAGAGATCATGTTGCTGGCTACAGGTAAAAAATAAAACTAAACCAAACTCAAACAAAAAAGCCTTTGGTGCTGGTTCTAACTCCACAACCTCTAGGAATCCAAATATATGATGCTTTTCCAGTGAGGGGCCCCTCCAACTCTTCAAGTGTCTGCGGCAAGGAGGAGGCAGAGAGCAGGATGGGTACAATCAAGCTGCATCCATCCATAATTAGAGTACGCATGGTCTGCCTTAACAGATGTTTCCTTATGTTTGTTTCTTGTTTTGTTTTTTTGCAATGCTGGGGATGGAACCCACAGCTTCCATGTGCTAGGAAAGCATTCTGTCCCTGAGCTACACCCCCATCCCTTTTTATTTTTTTAAATTTTGAGACAGGGTCTTACTAAGTTGCCCAGACTGGCCTCAAACTTGCGATTCTCCTGCCTCAGCCTCCCAAGTAGTTGGGATTATAGGCATGTGCCACTACTTCTATTGCCAATGTTTACTTATATCTTGGTATCTCCCTCTCTTTGTTATTAAGAAGAAACAGAAGGGAGATCCTGGGAAGATTTGAGACAGCGAGAGGTTTCATAGGAAGCAAAGATCGAGCTGATGGTGAATCCCCTCCATCCCTACTAGTGCCAATTTAATTTCTAAGTCTGAAAATCTGGTTTTGGTGAGGCTTTCAATGGACTTTTAGACCCAAATCACAGCTAAGTTAGAGACTATGTTTGCTTTCCCGTCACACCTGGGAGGTGAGAAGCCAGGGGTTACGATCATGATACCTTTTATGTCTGGGACTCTGGGTCTGTCATTAAAAGGGCAGCTACGTGTTCCTTTGGCACTGAGACTCAGAAAAGAAAGAAAGACGAGAGTTTTATGAGACAATAAAAAAATATACAAACAGGTTGGAGACCTGGAAGGTCACCAAACAGGGAAATGAATCAGGGTAAAGATTGTCTTCAGGCTTCAATGGGGAAAGTGTTATCCTTAGCAGGGAGAGAATATGTTGGTCCGGACGTGCCAAATGCCTTCTAGTGTCTAGTGTCTACTTCTAATGTCTTGTGGGGGCTGAAAAGAGCCAGGGAAGAAGGAGGGCTGAGAGGGCGGAGGGAGGCAACAGGAACAACACTAGAGACTTTGCAAAATGGAACAGACAGGTAAGGGCCTTGCTACTCAGAGTGGTCTGTAGACCAGCAGGAAAGCCTGTTAGAAACACAGGATCTCAGGCCCCACCCCAGTCCCAGTGACTTAGAATCTGCATTTTGCCAAGTCCTGAGTTGATTCATTTGCAATGAACATGCCAGGAGATCAGGTTTAGAGCATGCCTGAGCAGAGTCGTTGGTGGAATTTGGGGAGATTTTTACCAAAGTGACTTTTTAGGCATTGCTGAAGGGTGAGGTCATGGGCAAGTAGCTCTGTGAGGCTGAGAGCTATGAGTCACCGTCTAACCCCAGACCCCACAGCAGGGCAGCACGTTTTTCTGGGTGCAACTAACTGTACACCATATACCTCTACAGGAGATCACTTGATCCTCCCACTTATATGAGCACGTAAACGCCCTATTTTCTTCAAGCCAGTTTGACCTCATATACTTTTATTTGCAACCCAAAGAATGGGTGCTTACCTTTAAAGTTCCTCTGGATCTTCAAGATTCCAGCAAAATGTACACTATTAAAGTAGACTGAGGAACCTAATTTAAACCCATGCCAGCCAACACTATTCTATCTGTTACTTTAGCCCCAATGTGTAGGCATCAGATGGCTCCCACATCTCATGTGGTCAGATAATGAAGGCTGAGGGTTTGAATTAAAATTGCCAAGTCATAGCCGGGCGTAGAGGCACACCCTTGTAATCCCAGTACTTGGGAGGCCGAGATAGGAGGATCGCAGGTTCACAGCCAGCCTCAGCAACATAGTGAGGCCCTCTAAAACTTAGTGAGATCCTGTTTCATAATTAAAAAATAAGATAAAATAGGGCTGGGTGGTGTCTCAGAGGTAGAATGGTTCAATCCCCAGTACCACACACACAAAAAAAATGACAAGTCACTGGGAAAAACAGACTTTGATTTATACATCACAGAACAAATAAAGTCCAGAATATTTTCATGTGAATAAGTTTTACCATGATGGGAAGAAGGCTCTCAGTTTCACCTCTGGTGAGAAAGGTCTTCCCTCACTCATTTATCTAGCAGTAATTCTCATCCTCTCAATAACTGAATGCGCTTATTTCTCGGAGAACAGTGATTCATACATTTATAATGCCCTCTTTGTTCCCACAAGTGACCAAGTTTACAACAGTGAGCGCAACAGGAACATCAAGGCTGCACTCCAGGCTACTACTGGGGAGCTAATTAAATTATTTTCATATGTGCTAAAGTTCATTTGCACCCTGGGTACCCATTTTGTTAAGCTCCCAGATTCCTAGCGATACATTTCAATTTACATCCACGGACTTTAAGACCAGTGTTATTTCAGTTTATACCAATGAGGCATGAAATCTACAAGCCAACAGCCCAATGAAAATTATGTGAATACACACCCACATTATTTTCATATATATAGATGAATATATATAACATATACACAGAAATCCATATTCATATGTGGATATATTTATATATATATATACATATGAAACAAATATACAGAAATCTAATATGTTTATAACATACATACAGAAATCCAATGTGTCCAGAAATCCAACATCTTCTGTGTTCTCTGAGTCTGTGTGTGTGTGTGTGTGTGTGTGTGTGTGTGTGTGACAGAGAGAGAGAGAAAGAAAGAAAGAGAGAGAGAGAGAGAGAGAGAGAATGCAAAGACCTCAATTTGTATCATGGTCTACAACTAAATAACAAACGATAATGCTGTAAGGGTAAGGCATTGTTCATCTCTGTTAGGTAATCAAAATGGATTTGATCTCTTTTGCCTCCAAAGCCCTCCTTGTTAGAATGTGTAAATTGTGTTTATCAACTTCTTTGGATGGACTACCTTTCAGGTAGAATTTCTCATATTCTAGCTCAGCTGACAGCATCTAAGGCACGGGGTGATCAAGTGTCTCAGGGTAATTTAGAGAAGCAATAACAGCAGGCTGGCTGCAGGCCTTGCTCTGAAACTTAGTCAACAGCAAAAGCAAGAAAGAGGGCGCTACTTACCTCCAGAGTGGGGCGGGGGGCCGCAGAGAAGGACGACGCCCTGGCCTTCGCGCACTGACACTGTGCTTCGCATTTTGGTTTTAAAATTTTCAAGATCTGATTTGAAAAAAACAAAAACTGAATTTCAGAAAAGAAAAGAAAATTAAAATTTTTTTATCCCAAGATGTCCTTTCCTTCGGAAAACCATTTTAAAATCTCATTCCAGGAATCTCAAAAGGAGAATGTTTGCTTTCAGCAGGAAAAGCAAGATTTTGATTTCTTGATTTATGGCTTCTAGAAAATTTGCTACATATTATAAGTATGTACCCACGGAGCCCATGTTGCTGTATTAGTGCCCAAATGGCATGGGCTATCCAAAAAGACACAGTATGCATTAGAATTAACTAATCAGATAATATGATTTAAAAGAAACAAATGAAATATGCAGAATCAAGAAAATATATAAATGTGGTTTCCCATCTTCTCCAGTGATTCATCATATCACACACTTAACTTCCTGTTATTGTAATGACCAACTATTCATGAACTTCTCCCTAAAATTTCTGATCATAAACAGTCTAAATAAACTTTTTCCTACATATAGTCATTGTTATTTACAAAGAGATTTTAAAAATCTTGTTTCTGGGTAAACATCCCATTTGCTCCATATCCTAACGGGCTCCATGGAAAATATACATCATTGGAAATTACCAAATAAGTAGAATTCAAAAGACAACATAAATTACATCCATCCACACCATCCTTTTTATTTGTAGCTATAAAAATACAAATTATATTATTATTATTACTATTATTATTATTACTATTATTTTGTGTTGCTGAGAAATGAACCCAAGGGCATTCTACCTCCAAGCTACACCCTCAGCCCTGTCTTATTTTTTATTTGATAACAGGGTCCCACTAGGTTACTGAGAACCTTGCTAAATTGCTGAGGCTGGTTTCAAACCTGTGATCTTCCTGTCTCAGGCTCCCAAGTACTGGGATTACAGGCATGGGCCACCATACCCGGTGACAAATTATTTTTGTAGTCACCCAAGGAATTTTTCCAGCCCAGGACAGCAAATACTGAATCATATTTTCCGACTAAAATTATAGCAGAGAGAAATTCTAGTGGCTTCCTTTTTTTAATGTTTAAATCTCTGGGGAAAAAGGAAGAAAAAGTCTGACTATTTCTCTAAACTTCAATTTCAAAAAAAAAAGAAAGAAAGCTAGTGAATTACACAGTTAATACACTCTCTGGTGTCATTTCTATATCAGAACAATTGCACTGTCAATTTGTGAAAGAATATACCCACTTTCTAGCTCTTAAGGATTGATATAAATTGCCAGAGTGGTGACTACACAAAGTAAAGGACAGCCTGCAAATTTCAGAATACAACTTGGAAAAGTTCAACTTTTCTTTGAAAAATGTGAAAAGCAAACTAATTATCTTCAAATGGATAAATTCCATCATCTGTAGATACCTATAAATATTCTAAGCACTGTAAGTCAGCACATCAGAGGGAAATAAGAAGACCTATGTGTTTCATCTTATTGTTATTGAAAAATGGTATTCGATCGCAAAGATTTAATCATGAAGTAAAGAAAGCAATTCAGCAAAAGTCACATACATGACCCAGAAAAGAAGGAAAAAGACTTATTTTAATCAGAGGTTACTCTATAGAAATGACGTGATATCAAAGCACTGGATCACCTTAAATCCCTAACTAAAATTCAATACTCTCAAAACATTAAGGCTCATTTTTATTCTGTGAGTGTGTATGTGTGTGTGTGTGTGTGTGTGTGTTACTGGAGATTGAACCCAGAGGCATTCTACCTCCAAGCTACACACCCCCAGTCCTATTTTATTTTTATTTTGAAACAGGGTCTCACTAGGTTGACAAGAGTCTCACTGTTTGTTGAGGCTGTCCTCAAACCTGTGATCCTACTGTCTCAGCCTCCCAAGTACTGGGATGACAGGCGTGCGCCACCATGATGGCTCATGAAGCAAAACTGGGTTGGAACTGTAAAACTGGACCGTCCAAATGTTTCCCAGTGGCTACGTGAGGAAGCTCATCATAGAGGACTGTAGCCTTTTCATGGGAAAATAACATCCAAAGATTACTTTTTTGGCAGCCAAATAGGTACCATCATTGCTGTTTTCCTGCCCAATTCCTTGTTTTCTTCTGCTACATAATTTCACACCGTGGAAGTCTGCCACCACTGATTTCAGTTAGAATGTGTGTGTGTTGTGGGGGGTGGAGTTCTACAGAAACCAGTAACATCAGGCAGGCGTGAAAATGGACACCTATAATCCTTGTACTTGGGAGGCTGAGACAGGAGGACTGTAGGTTCAAGGACAGCCTCAGCAACTCACCAAGGCCCTTGGCAACTTAGTGAGACCATGTTTCAGAATAAAGAAATAAAATAGGGCTGGGGGTGTGGCTCAGAGGTGGAATGCCTGTGGGTTCAATCCCTAATATCACAAAAATAAGTAAGTAAATAATAAATAAAGAAACCAATAATACCCCCTTCAAAGGTAAAATATCTTTTGCCTAAGTACAAGTATTTCCTGGCAACAGCCGTGCCCACTGGTCTAACATTTGCACTGATACTCTCTACAGTACCTGCAGGTGAAGATCATAGTTTTGAATACCTGCATTGGGGATAGCAAAGAAAAACGACTATCATGGCTCCAACCTGGCTTTGTTGACAGCCCAGTTCTGGGATTGCTGTAAACGTTCTCAGTAAAGCAGCACCTTCTGAATTCTTATATGTCTCAGTGTGGTCCAAGACCATCTGCATCGTTAGTACCTGGGATTCCTATAAAACATTTCAGAGACCTGAGCATCTCCTATAACTAGTGAAGTATGACCTCTGAGGGTTAAAACTAAAGATGTGAGTTTTTAAGAAGCTCACCAGATGGACTTGAAACATGCCAAATATCATTTCCTGTCAGATGTACAAGGGCCAGCTCAGATTAGCTTACACCATATCCTAAAATTTTTTGGAATATACGTAAGTGCCAATGATGTTGAAATGGTTGAGTATCATTTGAGCGCCAAGGATGGAAAGGGAAGTAGCCCCTCATTCAACAAGTATTTATCGGGAGTCTACTAAGCGTCAGGCTACTGTGTGCTGGGTTTTGAAAGTATCAATCATTGAGGGTCTCCATTCAAGAACAACCCTGTCTGGCTAGAGGTAGATAGACTTGAGACCAAGAGCTGCATTTTAATTTATTTTATTTTACATTTTATTTCATTTTATTGTTTTGTGGTACTGGGAATTGAACCCAGGGGCATTCTACCTCTGAGCTACACCCCCAGCCCAATTTTATTTTTGTTTTAAAACAAGGTCTCGCTAGGTTGCTGAGAATCTCGCTACTTGCGGAAGCTATCTTCCAATCTGCAATCCTCCTGTCTCAGCATCCCAAGTACTGGGATGGCCAGCGTGCACCACCACCAGAGTGGCATTTTATTTTATTTTATTTTATATTATTTTGTTTTATTTTATATTTTATTTTATTATTTTGTTTTATTATTTATTTTATTATTTTATTTTATTTATTTTATTTTATTTTTGTGTGTGTTAAATACAGAGAAGAACGGACGCCTGACCGAGGGGAGTGAAAGATGCTTCAGTGCGCAGAAGCTGGCTAGGTGAATGCGGTGGTAGGTGCCAAAGAGCATACAGCGATAACTCTTTGTAGTTTTGATTTACACTTCCCTATGACTGGTCGTGTTGAGCATCGTTCCATGGGCTTCTGTTCCATCCATATCTCTTCTGCAGTGAAGTACCAGCTCATGTCTTTTGCCCATTTCCTACCTGGACAGTAGGCTTTTCACTATTGAGTTCTGAGAGGTCTCATTCATTCTAGATATTTTTCCTTTACTGTGGGGCTGGGGATCTAACCCAGGGGCATTCTACCTCTGAAGTACACCCCCAGCCCTTTTTTACTTCTTATTTTGAAACAGAGTCTCACTAAGTTGCTGACAGCCTCACTAAGTTGCAGAGGTTGGCCCAGAACCTGTGATCCTCCTCTCTCAGCCTTCAAAGTACTGGGTTCTTCCTTTTTGAATAAGTGTTTTGCACATATTTTCACAGATAGAGCAAAGCATAGAGACATAGGAATACACATGCTGTGGTCAAGGTATAGAAAGAGTTTCCTCCATCTTCTTGTTGGAGCACTTGGGACCATACGAGAAAAGTTGTATAAATGTCTAAAATGTTTAAAATCATTAAAATACCAACTGGCAAATTATATGTGTAACCCAAATGCAAATTAAACTGCATGTGGTCCAATTTTGACAAGAATTGTATTAGAAAAAAGGCTCTGTTCAGGAATCAAAATAAATAAAAAGCAATCCAGCGTTTACTGGCTAAAAAATGTTCCATTCTTTCTCTTTGCCTCATCTCCAATTCTTGCAAACTCTGAATTATTGTGAAGCCTCTAATTAGGCAGAATTTGAAAACAAACTAAATTGATAAACAGCATCTAGAAAGAACTGCAATGATAATCATATTTAATGGTGAAAGACTGAAAGCTTTTCCTCCAACATCAGAAATATGGGATGCCCATTCTGGTCATGTTTAATCAACATAGTGTCAGAAGTTATAATCACTGCAATGAAGGGGAAAAAACATACAGTTTGGAAAGGAAGAATTAAACTACACTAATTTAAGATGACACAGGTGCCTAGATAGAAACCAGAAGGAATTTGAAAGAACAAACAAACAAACACTCCAAACTTCCTGGTACTGAGTTAGGCAGGTCATAGGACACAATATTTATATATTAACAATGAACATGCAGACATCAAAATTCAAAATCACTTACACTTGTTCCAAAGAAATGAAATACTTAGTTATAGACATAGTAAAACATGCCACAGATCTGTAAACTGAAACTTACAAGATGCTGATAACATAGAATAAAAAACACAGAGCCTAAACAGAGAGGTATACTATATTCATGAATTGTTAAACTTAATACAGTTGCCAGTTTTCCCTATTCTTCCTGAATTGATATATAGCTTTTTTTTACAGTACTTGGGAATTGAACCCAGGGACATTTTGCCTCTGAGCTATTCCCCCCCAGCCCTATTTTATTTTTTGTTTTGAAAAAGCATCTCACTAAGTTGCTGAGGCAGGCCACAAACCTTCGATCTTCCTGTCCCATGTACTAGGATTACAGGTGTGTGCCACCACACCTGGCTGATATATAGCTTTAACCTAATATCTAGCAAAATCCCAGAAAAAAACTTTTGGGGGGTTAATGCTTTTTAGATACAGACAAACTTACCATAAAACTTGTCTTTAACGTTGAAATCCTTAGCAATTGCTTGTTACCAAATTAAGTCCTTACTCAAGGAGTGCAAATGACAAGAATGTCTTAGAGAAAGAATCAGGTCATTATCAATTTAAAAAAAGGTGTGCAAAACCATGCAAAAGCTAAAAAAAAAACTATCAATGGAGTGAGTTCATTTTTAACTTGGGTTGAATTCAACCCTTCATCCTCTAGAGTCAAACAAACCTACATATAATCCCTTACACTCTCTAACTTTGGACCTAGGGCAGACTACTTCCCTCACGGATCCACAGCATCCCTCCCCCGCTGTAAACTGAGGATAATAATAGCAATTATCCCTGCTAGTGCAGCGAGGAAGAAACAACATGACTCATGCAAATTTCTTAGGGACCTAACATATAAATAAATGTTCAACAGGGGGAAGGCAGGTCTTGTTTTTCTTTATATTCTTCTGGAAACTTCACCAAGCATCAAGATTCTACCACCATGTCTCTATCCATGAGGCATCTTCCAAAATTTTATTTTCATTTATTTATTTATCTTTTTTGTGGTCCTGGTGATCCAACCCAGAGGAATTGTACCTTTGAGCTACACCCCCAGCCCTTTTTATTTTTTGGTTTGGAAACAGGATGTTATAGTTAGATATAGAATGTCCCCTAAAAAGCTCATTTATTAATATTCAGGGTTGATATAGTTAGGTCATGAGGGTTGTAATCTCTCTACGTTGCTTATAATCTTGCTATGTTGTTGAGGCTGTCCTCAAACCTGCAATCCTCCTGTTTCAGCCTCCCAAGTACTGGGATTACAGGCATGTGCCACCATGACCAGCCCCAATTTTAAAATTTAAATTATGCATTGACTGTGTCTTGAGTTTGAAACTTGGACCTAAAGTATTGCAAATAAAAACGACAAACATCAAAAAAAAAAATTTAAATTATGCATATTCTGCATGCCTTCTGGACATTTTGGGGATGGTTAACTGCCATCTCATATTGGACAGTGCATTTTCCTTGCCTATAGTGTCCCCTATAATTCTGTTCCTCTTCTAACTTCCATCTTTTTTATACTATTCCCTCAAAGATTCCCATGTACAATCTGTTACTTCTCTTTCCTACATTCATTAAGTCATTAAATGTGATCCTGTTAATTGTTCTGCAAAGTCTACGCTTTCGCTTTGCATTTTGCTCTAATTTCTTACTCTACCGTATTAATATTACTGAAACTATTTTATGGTACAGATTCATTTGGCATGTACTAAGCATATGGCCCACATATATTAAGCATCTGTTTATTCACCTTTTATAATTTAGTATCCCCAATGCCATAAAAATATGCATCCTTGTAGCAACTAAATGGATATATGAAGGCATTAATGAAGAGACAAATTTGGTAGGCATCATGATACAATTTTTTTTTTTTTTTTTTTTTTTTTTTTGCGGTACCGGGGATTGAACGCAGGGGCATTCTACCTCCGCGCTACGCCCCCAGCCCTATTTTTTTATGCTTTATTTTGAAACCGGGTCTCACGAAGTTGCGGAGGGCCTCGCTAAGGAGAGATACAATTTTTTTTCTTTAATTTATTGCACTTGATTTCTACCAAAGCTATAGTGTAAACTTATTATTTTCCCATTTTTCCAGACTACTATGGCTCAAAGAGGTTATGGAATTTGGTGAAGGTTACGCAGAAGTGTGATGTAGCCAAGTTCCTTTGATTTCAGCTCTTTTTGTCTTTAATACTATGCAGTAAATTCACTAAACCTTGGACTGATCTCCTGATCTGTTGTCTCTCACCTCCCATCCAATCCATTTGATCTCTACTCATAGAACTGAGTTCCATTCTGATCACAAAACACACCTTTAGCTTTCAACACCTGCTAAAAAAATATCTAAATCCACTCCCCCATGCCTGGATGATAAACTTCATTCTTTGCCCTAATATTCTTTCTACCATTCAACAGATGTATATGTTAAATATATGTGTACAAGAAGCATATGCTCACGTTCTAGGTATTTTGACAAGAAAGCATGATCTCCTGTTGGGTTTTTTCCAGGTCTAAAACTTAGCTTATGCACTCTCTCCTCTTCTTGCAACTTATGTTAAGTGTACTTATGTTCAAGGTCTAGTTAAAAAAGAATCTTTCTATGTGAAGGAAGCATTCTCTGAACATTCTGCATGTTCACAGTAAGTGCATTTTAGGTTGGTCTGTTCAACAAGACTGAGGGTGAGGGCAGGGACCCGCTCCATTTCTTCTTGATGAATTCTTCAGACCTCCTCCTAAACCTACTACAAGTATAAATGGCCTTGGCCTAAGCAGCTTGATCCATTGCCACTAGTACAGCCAGTATACTAGATACAAACAGGGCTCCTATCTAGCAGCTATTTGCTAGCATCATACCCTTCTCTCCCCATTGGTTGAGTTCATTGTATCTGCTAACAAAACTGGTTATGCTGTTAACATTCTCACTGAAATTAAGTTACCGGAGAAATACCAAAAACATGAAAATATACATTTGAAAAGAAAGGGATCTATCCATTCATATAAAAAACAAATGTAAGAGCTTTCAACAAATTCAGGGATGGAAATTCGCCCTTCTTTTCTATAAAACTGATGTCACAAAGAATGGAACAGAGCAAACAAGACAACCATAAATAGCTCGAAAACTACAAAATAAAAAAATGTTCATTAGACTTATTCTATTTCTGCACCCAGATTGCATCAGAAATACTTTTAAATTATCAGTCAAATGCAAATAAAAACAATAGTTGGGAATCACGGAGAATTCTAATGGGTGTAGTTGATACAAATAATACAATTAAATTCTGTTGTCTCATCCTTTCTCAAGAGAAAGTGCTTGGCATATTAAAAACAAACAAAAACTAAAAGTAAATACACACAGCTGCATATTCAAAGCATAATTAAATTGCTTGTGATATATATGTACCTTTTTAAAAAATGGTCACCTGCTTTAAAAGAATTTCACAAGTAATTAACTACTGTTTCTGACTCTGTCAAATAAGAAAACTTCTTCTATAGGCAGCAAAAATTAAGTATTGGCTTACAAACTCAAACAAGAAAAATTAAGAGCCCCCCCTCACATTTTTGTGGTACCGAGGATTGAAACCAGGGGTATGCTATCGCTGAGCTATAGCCCCCAATCCTATTTTATTTTATATTCTGACACAAGGTCTCACTAAGCTGCTGAGGCTGGCCTCAAAGTTGCAATCCTCCTCTCTCAGCCTCCCAAGTACTGGGATTACAGGTATGTACCACCATGCCTGGTTTAAGAATCTTTTAAGCTCCTGCTCTTGATGGTTCTGCTCTTCTAATGAACCTACTCAGCCAGGCATGGTGGCACACACCTGTTTTCCCAGTACTTGGGAGGCTGAGACAGGAGAATTGCAGGTTTGGCGTCAGCCTCAGCAACTTAGCGAGACTCTGTTTCAAAATAAAAAATAAAAAGGGCTGAGGGTGTAGCTTGGAGGTAGTATGCCCTGAGGCTCAATCCCCAGTACCAAAAAAAAAATTACTTAATGAACCTACTCTAAGAAAAACAAAACTCATCAGAGTATGGGTATTAATTTCACATATGATACTGAAATTTAATACATGAACAGTTAATGTAAAATGAAGATTAAAATAAACCTTTACTTCCTGAAAGGTGTTTCTTTTTATACCTCATGTATACAAAAGACTCTAGCTTTATTATTGAAACTATATTTTTCTGGCAATGCCAGGAATCATTTTTCCTTTTCTTTGAAATGAAGATCTCCCGGCATAGCTGACGTTTTGAGATAATTCAGACCATCTCTGTAAAAACTACATTTTAAATGTCAACTTGATTTTAATGGGGCAACAGAAAAGGCCAGTGTTCTTACACAAAACATTATCAGACAAAGAAAGCTGCACTTAAAGATTATTAAAGAACATCATTTTTTAAAACCTGGCCACAGTGATGTGGCCACTCTGTATGTTCAAAAGAGAACGTGGAATGATTAGTTATAAAGAGAGTACTTGGCCCTTTCATTTAGTAACACCTACTTATCATTTTGGAAATAAAGAGGTCAGATAAAAATGATCATATACGAAAAATTGGAACAAACCGGACCACTTCAATGCCATTTTCTTAATTATGTTCTCAAACATTTTTTCAAAAGCTTTTTAATAGTCTAGACTAAAATATCTTAATGATTTATTCAACAAAGAGTTTGAAGTCAGACAGGTGTCTGGGAGAATAGCCACTACAAAAACTAGCTTCATGATTTTATACAAATTACTTACACTCTTTGATATCAAGTTTTTGTCTGAATAATGCAGATATTTTAACCTGGGTTGGAAGTCTGCTGAGAGAATTGTATAAGAAAATAAGTGCACGATTTTATTTTTTTTTATTTTTGGTACTGAGATGGAATCCAGGGGGATTCTATCTGTGAGCTACACCCTTGGTCCTTTCTATTTTTAATTTTATTTTGTTTTCTTTTTTGTTATTGGGGACTGAACCTAGGGGTGTTATCCCTCCAAACTACACTCCCAGCCCTTTTTATTTGGAAACAAGGTCTCACTAAATTGCTGAGGCTGCCCTCGAATCTGCGATCCTCCTGTCTCAGCCTCCCAAGTACTGGAATTACAGGTGTACACCACCACGACAGGTTTTTTATTTTGAAACACAGTCTTACTAAGTTACCATGAACTGGCCTTAAACTCAAGATTCTCCTGTCTCAGCCTCCTAAGTACAGGAGTGTGCTACCCTGCCCAGTTACAAAATTCTTAGAATAAATTAGATGATCAGTAAGCTTTAGTATGCGGCTTCCCCTGTCTAGGAAGGGATAAGCCCCACATAGTCCCCTAGACACATCTATCCAGACTTATTTGCCATTCAAGCCCAGCTTTAAGAAAATTTACTTTTCTCCTATGAAGCCTTTGACAACTCCAGTTTATCTGTATTTATCCTCTGTGTTTTTATAAGCACCAGTCTCGCTCTCCAAGAATACTGTAATTTCTATTCTTTCCCCAGTGCCATTAGTAGAGTAGCTGCTAAATATGTGTTCTGTTGAATTCAATACATGAAACAGGGTTTTAAAGCTCCTGATATTGGCCATCTGTGGTCAGCTGAGTATAACAGTTACCGAGACTATTAGAAATTTCATGGAAGGGTTGCCTTTAATTCACATGTGACTTTAACAATGGATAGGCGATGTTAAAGTATAAACTTACTTCTATCCATCATAGAGATATTGAAGCAAAAACAAGTTAGCAGAAGGCAGTAATTACCCTAACTCTACACACACACACACACACACACACACCCAAACACAGAATCCTTACACTTACCTTTCTTACAAATAGGAGTTTATTTATTCATTCATTTGGTGCTAAAGGTTTAATCCAGAGGAATTTAGCTCTAAGCTACACCCCCAACCCTATTTTACTTTTTAATTTATTTTATTTTTGTGATACTGGGGATGAAACCCAGGGGCATGCTCCCTCTGAGCTACACCCCCAGCCCTATTTTGTTTTCTATTTTGAAACAGAGTCTCCCTAAGTTGCTGAGGCTGGCCTCAAACCCATGATCCTCCTCTCTTAGCCTCCCAAGTACTGGGATGACAGGTGTGCACACCACACCTGGTAGGAGTTTATTTTGTAATGTTTCCGTCAGCAGCACATTTATAGACTAGTAACATAGTTCACAGGTGGCAAGAACTCCTGTGGGCTGACACTGAAAGCACACCCTTGTTATAGGAAGACAGCCCAATTAGGTTTATCTTTTCTTTAATTATATGATCGCTTCATACTGGCAATTTTCACTGACACAGGGGAGAGAGAGAGAGACATCAAAGCTTATTTTATGTTCCCTAATTCAAGTGAAATGGAGATTATTTTTTAAAGAATCAATAATGACTTAAAAGAAATGTGTATGAGCATCTAAAATTGCACAAATTTTATCTTATAGGAGGTTCAAAAGATCCATGAGAAAGGTAAAAAAAAACGATATTATTATTCACAATTTTCACATGCTCAAACCAAGGACAAGAGTGGTTTACCCTTTGCCTGATGTCAGGCTGCTGGGAATGTGTCAGAACCGGGCGGGTGACGTATTTTCTGATTTCTGAGATGGAGAAGCAGGAGGACGCCCCACCCAAAGCAAAGTTTATGCTACCAACTCTTGAAAAAGAACTTCACCTAAGGAAGTTGGAGTGGACGGGATGTGTCCTACGATAGAGTCATATTTAGTTATGACCATTCTTCCCATCATTCAACCGATCAATAAATCATATGGAATGCCTATGAGGCTGAATAAGACCCAGGTATCTTGCCCTTGTGAACCTGGCCAGCTGGCTCCTCACCGTGCAACACACAGTTTCCTTTCTCAACAACCAGTGCTCACACCTGCCCAGGAACCCCTTGGTTCTATCTAAAGAGCCCAGGCAATGATAAGCAAGAGAGAGACTGCAAAGTTACAACACTGCTTGGCTATGGGGGTTCCCTCTGGCCATCGCTTCTACAACCCTATCTAGCTTATGTCTCTTTCAGGTCATGATGTATTTATTCTCTATTAATTTAGTACCTACTCCCCCCCCCCACACACTAAAATATAAGCTTCACAAAACCATAAGCCTTGTTCTAGAATACTTGTGTAACACAAGCACACGGACCAGTATTTTTCATGTATTCTATGCATAAAAAGAGGTATTGAGTCCAGTGGCACACTCCTCTAATCTCAGTGCTTGGGGGGCTGAGAGAGGAGGATCACAGGTTCGAGGCCAGCCTCAGCAATGTAGTGAGACTCTCAGCAACCTAGCAAGACCCTGTTTCAGAAAAACAAAACAAAAATAAATAAATAAATAAATAAATAAATAAATAAAGGACTGGGGATGTAGCTCGGAGGTAGAACACCCCTGGTCTCAGTCCCCAGTACCACATAAAAATGTATTAATAACTGATTTCAATAAGAGCTATCACTGCCTAGAACCCCTACATTAACCTATGCAAAATAAATAATTTATGTCTGTTGGTAGGAGATTGATACTATCTTAGATCACCACCTTGCATACTTGATTTCTGTTCTTCCACTGTAAGAGCTCTTAAATCATTAGCTTAAAGCTTACAAAGCAAATTTACAGAAAAAAAGACTCCCATAAAATATAACTGTGGAATGTAGAGAAATGTGTGTACTCCCCCTTTATGTGGGGTCAGAGTTACCCGGTGATATATCTCCATTTCAATTTTTTTTATGTTCATTTATTTATTGGTACATTGCAATTATACATTTTGATATATGTCAGGGTATGAACATCATACATGCACACATTACACATTTAGCCCTCCCTCCAATCCCACCCTATTCCCTCCCCCTTCCCTCCTTTTCATGCTCTGGATAGTGACTGAGTCTTATAGGTTTGTGTATGTACATCATGTGCTATAGTGTGTTTCCCTCCACCCCCTCCCAACTCCCTCAGTTAGGTCACCTTCTTTGTCCATCTAAAGATTACTTCTTCTTCCCTTCTAAGTCCCTTCTAAGTCCCATTCTATCTAGCTCCCACAGATTAGGGGGAACATCTGATTTTTTACTCTTAGGAACTCTACTACACTGTTGGTGGGATTGCAAGTTAGTGCAACTGCTTTGGAAAACAGTGTGGAGGATCCTCAGAAGAATGGGAATGAACCTACCATATGACCTAGCAATACCACTTCTAGGCATCTACCCCAAAGAACTAAAACACAACTACTAGACTAATGCATGTGTATCCATTTCAAAATTTTACCAACCATCAGATATATGTCATTTATAATTTATAGGGAATAATTAAGATGATATTTTTTGTATGACTTCTTGCTACTTTCCATGAGGTGAGACTTTAAGAACATTTAACCCAGAAATAAAACAAATCAACAACAACCTAATATCAAGTCATTTAAGAAAAGAGAGTCATATATTTTGTCACTTAAACACCATTCCCTAAAATAAACGAAAGCGTAATAGATGGATATAAATATTATGATTCCCTGCCGGTTTCCATGGAAACATCGCTATCCGTATCCTTCTGTGTATGCATTTGCCTAGGTTTTTCTGGCTAAGCAAACAAGCCCAAATTCATGCTACTTGTTTTCTATATAAGTTATCCCCAAGATCTAGGATAAGCAAAAAGACAAGAGTATAATTTTGTACTCCAGAAATAAATTACCCATAGTCCTAGCTGACCCATGGATCCATTAGTCTAGTAGAACCCCCACTTTGGTGCTTAAAAAAAGAGCCCTTGAGAATGGTTCTTAGTTTACATTTTTTAAGTACAAAATAATGGACAAAATTTAGAGAACAATTGGGGTGACTGTGCTGATGCAGAGGGTAAAAATGAAATAAAAATGGAGCAAATCTAAATATATTTTTGGTGGAATAATTGTGCCAACTTATTAAATGGATTGTATTATCCTTTCGACCTATTTGTTTGTTGAAACTGTCAGAAATCATTAAACTGGAGAAAAGCACTTCATCCATCCTATGAACACTGTTGTTCTTCATAAAATAAATTCTCTTTGGCATTTAAGCTATGATAAACGAGGCTACTCTAATCAGAGAAAATACACCCCACAAGTATGCATTCCATAAACGGGACTTTATAAACACTCAGGACTCTATGTTCTTGTTCTACTTAGCTTTATTTTTCAGGATAACTATTGCATAATGAGGTACAGGGCTTTTATGATTAAGTATTTCAGACGGGAAGTGGGTTTCTCCATTTAGCCTATGTTTGCCTTCTGAAACCTCCCCTTAATGTGTGAAATCTAATTTCTATATGACAAGGTGGCCTTGTACACAAACCCACCACACACATTTTTACACCCAAGATGATAAGAGCTATTTTTACTTAGGGTAGACCACGGCAACCATTCATCAGTCTGTCCTTTCCTGGGTAAATACTCCTGGTTTCTTTCTCTATTTCTAGCCTACGAACCATCACTAAGCATGTTGGTCCTGCTTATGTTTGTGCACAGTGCGTCTGTTGCTGGGAATAGTCTCCCTTCCTCCTTTCCATCAAACAGTAGCCTCTTCTATTTAAATTAAAAAAAATTCTTTGATAAAGATAGTCATATCTCAGCTAGGCATGGTGGTGCACACCTGTAATCCCAATACTTGGGAGACTGAGAAAGGAGATTGCAGGTCTGAGGACGGCCTCAGCAACACGGGGAGACTCTCACCAACCTAGCAAGACCCTGTTTCAAAAAAATAAAGTAGAGTCGAGGGTGTTGCTCAGAGGTAGAACGCCCCTGTGTTCAATCCCCAGTAACACATACACCCACACACACATACCAAAAAAAGTCATATCTCACACCAAAAGAAGTTTCCTTTTAAGCTTTTCATTTCTTCCTTACCAAAATTTCCACACATCTAATCAATCATCTAACTTGATCTCTTAGAGATATGCTGAAATCCTTCTCTATCTTATTTCTATAATCTTAACCCATTAATAGATGGTAAAATATTATAAAGAAACAAAGCAAGGGGAAATGTTATGTCTAGAAAAGAAAGCCCATTCAATAATAAAAACTTGAGCATTTCTTATACAAGTAAGGGGGCCTGAGAAATAGTGATCCTATGGAAAGATAGGATTTCCATATATTCCTAAAACTTCTGACCTACCTGAAATTAGACCATATTTAATCACAGGCTTCAAGATCAAGACACAATTTCCTAGACTTTTCTTATACCCAACAATTCTAACTTTCTAGTTTTCAGCAAATATATTTCCCTTACTCCTACTTCAACTGGCAGTTTAAACTAAATTTGGCATAGCTTCATTTCTAACAATTGGTTTAAGTTCTGATATATCCCAAGGAAAACCATTTTAATTAAGGTACTTGCTGCAAAAAAACTTAAATTGTCTTCATTATAAACCTGCCAGGTATTTGCTGAATATGACCTGTTCCTTTACTGCTCAATTAAAGGATGGTATCAACCACTTCAAAAAAATTCTTAATTAAAATCCACAAATGGATAAGATCAGTACAAATTAAATATGAATGCTTATGAATATTTTCGTACAAGCTCCCACATAGCTCACCCATGACAGCACACATCCTAATAGGAAAAGATAATAAAAAATTGTAGAGTAGAAGAATTAAATATGGCTGTCTTTCCTGAAGTCAGAAACCACAAGAGCAGCAGTAGAGTACATCGTGTCTAGATGATTATTGTATTTTTGCTTCGTGATAAATACGGCCTTTTAAGATGCTTAGTGTCACTAAAGGCATTCATAACATTTAGCATACTAACGATATATTTTGGTGAGGAGGTTAAATGGTGTTCGCAGCGTGACACTTTCTGAAACATCATAGTCTTCTGACAGTAATACGTGAAGACATTAAAACGACTCTTGTTTTATGAATGCCTTCTACTAGAATCAATGAAATTAAGCAGAAATGCTTTAATAAGATTTGTATTTAACTACACAGTAAACCAAAGTGGTGGTACTAAGGTATGAGGTCGGAGAGCAGTACATTCTATGCAGCTTCTTGACATGGGTTGGCAAAGCCAGGGTGAGAAGACGGAAGAATACTGCCGTCATGCTAGGAGAGCAAGAGACAGGCTCGGTCATCAGGGACCACAGGACAAGACAGAGTCTGGCCACAGCACCAGCAAACATCCTTCATTGTTTAAAATAACAAATGGGGAAGTTTAATTATTTGCCTAAAATTAGCTTTGGGTCCACATGAACCTGATGTCAGGATTGTCAATTATAGCTGCACAGTTCTGGGGACTGAACTCAGGGGCCTTCTACCTCTGAGCTACATACACCACAGCCTTTTTAATTTTTTTTTTTTATCTTGAAACAGAGTCTCACTGAGTGGTTGAGGGTCTCACTGAGTTGCTGAAGCTGGTCTTGAACCTGGTATTCTCCTGTCTCAGGTTCCCAAGTACTGGGTTTATAGGCGTGTACTACTATGCCCAGCTCTTTTTGCATTTTTAAAGTGGCTATTGGAAAATTTAAAATTATATATGTGACCCATCGTATATGTCTACTAAACAGTGCTGCCTATATTTTGCTGCTGGAAGCCAAAATACTGAAATGTACATTCCCAATAGATCAGATTAGATGGTACATAGCTCTTAACGTTTAGACAGACTTGTGTTTCAGGGCTTCCAAATAAATTTCACAGCCGGGCGTGGTGGCGCACGCTTGTAATCCCAGTACTTTGGGAGGCGGAGACCGGAGGATCCGGGTTCGCGGCCAGCCTCGGCTCTCACTCTCTCTCTCTCCCTCTCTCTCTCTCTCTTTCTCTCTCTCTCCTTAGTGAGGCCCTCTGCAACTTCGTGAGACCCGGTCTCAAAATAAAGCATAAAAAATAGGGCCGGGGGCGTAGCGCGGAGGTAGAACGCACCTGCGTTCAATCCCCGGTACCGCAAAATAAATAAATAAATAAATAAATAAATAAATTTCACCTTAGTGTGAATGTTCTATATCTGGTCATGTTATATGTGAATGAAATAAAAGCCATTTGAAAGTTCCTAGGACAATTTTCCTATTTCTTCTTTATTTCATTTTATTTATTTTCATACTGGGGATTGAACCCAGGAACATTCTACCTCTGAGCTACACCCCCAACCTTATTTTTTTTAAATTTTGAAACAGGGTCTCACTACTTTGCTAAGGGTCTAAGTTGCTGAAGCTGGCCTCACACCTGCAATCCTTTGGTCTCAGCCTCCCAAGTACTGGGATTACAGGCATGTGCCACCATACCCAGTTCATTTTTCCTTCTTTTGTTTTGTCTTTAATTATTTCACAGATGGGTCCTCACCAGGCTCCTAGCAGTATGCACAGATCCCATTCAGTGGGGTGACTGGAGGATAATCTGCCAAGGAGTAGGGACAAAGGGGCCAATACGGAGCTAGACACAGTGGGGACTGTCTTCATTCATAGCTTGAAAGGTGAGCAGAGAAGGTTCCAGAACCCACAGTAGGTAAGCGATATAGAAAGCTAAGAGATGGGGCTTCCAGTAGGGAAACTCCTAGACAACATGTGGTGACTTAGCAAGGATAACCTGGTGACTTACCAGGGTAACCAATACTCTAACCTTTCTTCTTCCCAGACTCCAATTTCCTGCCATGCCCGCCTGTTAGCCAAAACCACCTAAAAGCCAGAAGAGGGAAGGGAGCCCTCCGACGTAGTCCATATGGGTCTCTTGGGGCATATGGTAGGAGGGAAGGTGGATCTGGAAGGGACAGATGGGAGACATCTAGCACAACATGTATTTGTCATCGTTCTGAAAGATGGTTGTTGTCAGCTATGAGGATAAAAGGGACCAGCAATTTCATGGAAAATAAGACTTACTAAGATGTTCCCCCAAACATGTCAGATTGTGTTCCGTTAAAGGAGCTGGCATTTGCTTTTTGTTTTCAGGGACGTCCTAGTAAATCTTCTTACTACTTGTCCCATTATCAAGTTCAAGATTTACCATTAACTCTCTCTGATAGGACGGACCATGTAATATGTAGATACGATCACCCCTGGGGTGGAGGGTGTGTAACAAGTAGCACAGCTCTAAGTTTCTAACAGTAGGGACAGGAACCTTCTGGACCTCAAATTGAAGTGTGCTACTTAAAAACATGAGCCTGTTTGCAAAAGAGAGATTAAAAAGTAAAGAAAACGATCTTGAAAGGTCAGTATTTTCAGCTACGAGGGGAATAACTCCTTCTGTCAGACCCACCAGGATGCGGCCCGGCTAAAAATGAGAGGATCCATGCAGATCACTGCATGGTGTCATTTTATGGATAAGGGGCTCAGCTGGGGACATCTGCTTGAAGATTTTCTAGGCTGTGAGTTTGTCTGCTGGGCCACATGTGGCAGAACCCTTGGTTTTTTAGCCACTTATTCACACACTTACTTGATAAGATTATGGATCTTCTATAGATGGAGCACCTATTCATTCTTCCTCCAGGTAATCCCTCAGCTGTCATCCACTTTGAAGAGGATGATCCCCGTGTCAATGGAGAATAGGAAACAACTTTGTCTTTCTCTGTGTTGCTTAGACCCATGCTGATCACACAGTTTTGTCTTGCGCAGGTGCCAAACAAGTCACACAAGCAGATAAGTTCCTTTCAGCCAACAGTGAAACAAGTAGATACAAGGGACCTCATCCCCTGGCACTGAAATGACCAAGATACTTGTCTTGGCTTAGAAATGAAAAAGACTGTGATCATCTAAATACTAAGTCTCTTTCAACCTTATTCTCCAACACGTGTAATTTATGGTTTTAGTTCTTGTCCCCAGAAAGCAAATGACAGGGAAGGATTTTACAAGTATGTAGAATGTAGGGTAGAATAACATCGGCTCTAATGTCAGAATGCCAACCTGAAGAGTTTATCAATTATTTAGCATTTCCATACACACACCTCACATTTTCCAATTGTAAAAACGTGAGAACAATATTGCATACGTTTAGTGGCTCATTGAGAAAATTAAATAACATATACAGGGCAGGATAAACACTAAGTATTTGCTATTCTTCTAAAGTGTCAGCCCAAAGAAAAACATCTTTCATGGCTATATTTAGCAAAATGCCCTCAGAATCTACCAGAATGGTCTATTTTGCAATTTTTTCCCATATCTTTTAACAATCAGGCCTTGCTTTCTCTGTTGTACAATGTTTATCTCTACAGAGCACACGTGGATCTCTCACTTGGCTCTAAGAAAAATTTTGCCTCTTCAGATAATTGTATGTGCTTTCTACATCCAGGATGAAAAATGTATAAACCAACGTGTTTCCATTTTTGGTCTGAGCTCTCAGGACACTTCCCAGCTGTTAGAATTAATGTCCCCCAGGTGCCTCTAATCCTCCTAAATGGGCTCCTTGTATTTTTATCTGTGCTCATCCTATTTTATATTAATTTCCTTCTGTAAGCCAACTCAAGTCTTTTCAGAAGCCAATGAGAATAAATCATCAAGAAATATCCACATGTGATATAATAAAAATTAAAGTAGATTCTTTGTGGCTTGGTATTGTGCCTGCTCTGGGGCCATTTCTTTGCCAAATCACATCCCGCCGCAAGAAAGATGAAGTAAAAGAGGGAAAAGACTGAAAATTAAATTAATCATTTTTAGAGGAGGTTCTGAGTCTTAAGTAAATCAAACCACCGCAGGAAGAAAGTTTAAATCTGAATTATTTATATACTCTTTTAGAACACTAATCTCTTTAGTCATCTTTGCTCAATTAAAGAAAACCCAGCCATCATTTTTGATAAAGAGAAGAATAAATTGCACATTGCTTTATATAAAAAAATCAGCAGGGGACATGTTTCAAGTGAAGATTCCTGGGCCCACTCCTAAAAATTGTGATTCTGCAGATGGGAGAAGGGAGTTTGGACCTATTAAAAATAAAGCTCATATATAATATAAATATAGAAGAGATAAGAAGTGAGGTCGTTGTTACGGTTAGATGTAGACTGTCCCCTGAAGAGTTTATGTATTAATGCTCAGAGTTGATGTAATTAAGTAATGAGGGTTGTCATCAGTGGATAAATCCATTGTAATGGATTTACTGGGCGGTCACCTAGGTGGGTGGGGTGTGGCCTGAGGAACCGTGCTTGTGTCTTTGAATCATCTTGCTTGTTTACTCTCTTGCTTCTTGGCCTTCATGATATGAGAGCAGAGCCCTTGCTATCTTTCTCTCTCTCCTATCTCTGCTTCCTGCCTCCATGCTATGAGGTCCATAGAGCCTGGCCTCACATGGACTAAAGTTCTGAGACATCCAAAAATGATGAGCAAATAAACCTTCCTTTTTCTAAATTGCGTGGTCAGTTGTTTTGGATTATAGCAGTGAGAATGTTGACCAAGAGGGCAGTGATCTGAGGGTCACCTGTTTTGAATCTCTGCAGAGAGAAATAGTCTACATGACACCTAGCAACACATTAGCCTCCATTAACATGTAAGTCTGGGTTGACCAGACTCATTTTGATTCTAACACTGACCAAAAGCCATTTGGCATTAATTGGTTTTCTATCAGATATCCAAGATGAATAGCTGAATACCTCATTATACAGTAAGCCAAAAATGTTTATGCAGGACCCTAGCATTACAGAGGAATATTCTTGGAACATTATCATTAAGCAAAAGAAGTATTTGAATGTTCTGGACACATAGGCAATTTAATTATGTACTTCTGAAAAGCACATGTTAAAGTGCATTTCTTATTTTCATAATAATTTGTTGTGGTTGCACATACTTATGTAATCATTTCACAGTGAGATAATGAAGTGCACTGGGCCTGTCCTTCCCCCATTCCCATCTAAACAATGAGAACAGTCCTCTGCTCGCAGAATTGTGAAAATTAACTCAAGCGTGTGAAACGTAGTAGGCTTTCAATAAGTGGCATCTATCTCTTTGGTATAGAAGGCTGTATATTCTGCTCTGTAAATATTGGAGGCATTGTACAAATAATTGTTTTCTTTTTTGAGGTACTAGGGATTGAACCCCAGGGCATTCTTCCTCTGGGCTATACCCCCATCCCTACTTTTTATTTTTATTTTGAAACAGGGTCTCACTAGGTTGATGAGAGTCTCACTACTTGCTGAGACTGTCCTCAAACCTGTGATCCTCCTGTCTCAGCCTCTTAAGTACTGCAATTACAGGTGTGCACCACACCTGGATCCATATATTATTTTTTAAATGAATATCTAACTACTGAAAAAAAAGGAGTTTAAGAATATTCAACTTTAGAGCCTGGCATGGTGGCTGCACACCTGTAATCCCAGTACCTGGGAGATGGTGACAGGAGGATCATAGGTTCAAGACCAGACTCAGCAACTTAGCAGAACACTCAGTAACCTAGGGAGACCCTGTTTCAAAACAAAATATAAAACAGCTGGGGGTGTAGCTTATAAGTAGAATGCCTGTGGGTTCAATCCCCAGTACACCACACACACACACACACACACACACACACACACACACACACAAATAGGAATATTCAACTTCAATTTTAAACTGACTTACCAAACCCTGTTCATTTTCCTAGCATAGGAGCATCTAACTTCGAAGACACTGCAACCGCATAAACTCTGAGATTTGTAGAACCCCAAAGCCGGCTTTACTTCTGCGACTTTTGGTAGCACATTGGGATTGCCTTGCATTGATGGGGACAGAGATGAAAAATGATGTGTTCCTTTTAGAGCACTGAAGTACAGTGCGAAAATAGCAACTTGATGTCAGCAGGTACGAAGAGGTGAAAACAGACAGAGATCACCTGCTCATTTACCGTTAGGTGGTATGTGCTGGGGGAAGCGACTTGGTATTCACCCAGGTTCCAGAGGCGGGAAGCAAACTGTCTAGAGCAGTTGGGCCGTTGAGCACTGCTTTAAATAGGAAGCCACTCGCTGGTAAGGAGCCCACTGCAGCTAAATCGCATTTTCAGTAAACAAGAAACTTGGTGAATTTTCCCTGTTATGACTTAGCCTAAAACTTCTTTTTTTGGCAGATGAAAATGTGGTGTTCATTTAATCTAGCTGAGAGTTTGAAATGTTCCCTTTATGTTGAAATAACAAATTACTAAGAGTACACGCAAAGGAAAAATCAAATCTATTTACCAAGATGGTTTTTTATATACATCCTACATATTATAAAAATGAAGCAAATAAAAATAATTCTAAAGGCCAATGAACACAAAGTTATAAAATTCCTTCCGAAAATGTTGTAATCTGTTAATGGTAGATTTTATTTTTATATCATTCCAATGTTATATTTTATGAAGCTCCATCATAAACAAAATTAGTATCCTCATTAATGGCCTACTTTATTCTAATATTATTAGAACCCAACATTTTGTAGAGTTCTTTGAAAACAAGATCATATAACTTACTGTGGTGAAATAAAAATAAGTCATTAGTTAGTATAAGTGGGAGAGCAATTAAAGAGTATTGCATTCCCAGTACTTGGGAGGCTGAGAAAGGAGTATTGCAGGCTTGAGGCCAGCCTCAGCAATTTAATAAGGCCCTTAGCAACTTAGTGAAACCCTATTTCAAAATAAAAAAATAAAATAGGGCTGGAGATGTAACTTGGAGGTAGAATGCCTCTGGGTTCAATTCCTAGTAACACACACACACACACACACACGGTTAAAAAATTATTGTGTTTGCAAAAGTTTAACATACTCCAAATGGATAACAATTTTCAGAAAATAACTTTCCATTAAGACGAAATTTTAGAGGTCAGATGTGCAGAGCAAACAGTTAACAGCCTTTGATTTACAGGTCGGTGGCCAAGGTTTCAGTTTATAATTTATCATCAACTGTGTGCACAAGGCAAATTACCTCAGCTCTCCAAGACTCAACATTCTCAAGAGGAAAGCAGACATAATAGAATGATAACATTGACTTCAGAAAGGTTAAACAAGGCTGTCCCTGAAACATCCCTCCAAAAGGATTCCTTATGTTAAAACTCATAAAGTTATTTGTTGTACGTACAGTGGGGCAAAGATGGTATCCGGTCATTTCTACTAGTCCTTTAAAATAACTAAACCAAGGAAAACATGTTTATGTTGATCTTTTATGTGAGTACCACATGCATAATCACTATTAAAAATAACAACACATTTACAATGAGCATATATAAAGAAAATCTGATAGACAATAAAATATATT
The DNA here is from genome assembly GCA_004027185.1 of Glis glis. Classification (NCBI taxonomy): domain Eukaryota; kingdom Metazoa; phylum Chordata; class Mammalia; order Rodentia; family Gliridae; genus Glis; species Glis glis. The sequence continues at coordinate 62,644 of PVJS01000202.1, read as the reverse complement.
AAATTCTTTTGGAGAGAGGTACTGGGGATTGAACCCAAGAGTGTTCTATCTCAGAGCTACCCCTGCCCTTTTTATTTTGAAACAAGGTCTCACTAAATTTCTAAGGCTGGCCTTGAACCTGCAATCCTCCTGTATCAGCCTCCAAAGTACTGGGATTACAGGTGTGCACTATCACACCCACTTAACTACATATAATTTTTAAAATCTTGCCTTGTTTAAGAAAGGATTTTGCTGGACTCAAAAGAATTGATAGATTACTACATGACAGCAAAAAAATTAGAAAAAGCTAAGAAAGTAAAAGCAGGGATATAAAACATATAGTCTGGAACCATTGCAAGTCCTATGCACTTATATTCATGCCACAAAATTTCATTCCAAGTTTCTGAGCTTTCTACCAATTATCAAGAAAAATGTTCACTTCATTACCTACATAATTCACAATGCCCAGAAAGGTTTTGTTTTTGTTTTTGTTTAATTGCACAGGTGAAATACAACCATAGCTGATACCAAGACCAGAAAAAAAGGGAACCTACAAATCTACATAAAGAATTAGTACTGGTTTCAAGAAGTGGGCTTCGAAATATTCTCTCCTCTTCTATTTTCTGGAAAAGGCATTGTAAGATTGGTGCTCATTATTTGTCAAATATTTGTTAGACTTTCTGCAAAGATATCTTTGGATATTTTCTGTGGAGTAGGAGAAGCTTTCTAATTATGAATTTTATTTCTTTAATGACAGAGTGCCATTCTTATAATCTATTTCATTTTGCTTGAGTTTTGGTAATTTTTATTTTTAAAAAATTGGGCCATTCTTGTGGCTGGTGAATTTATTATCCTAAAGCATTTATCTAGTTGTTGAATTTATGAGCCTAAAGTTGTTAATAGTATTCCCCTATTATTTTCTAGTTGCAAGACCTATAGTAATAAACCATATTTTACTCTTGATAGTCATGATTTGTGTCTTCTTTCTTTTCAATTTTAATCAGTCATACTAGAAGCTTATCAATGTTATTGAATTTTTCAAAAACCAAGCTTTTATTATATTGATTTTTTCACTGTTTCCCTATTTTCAATTTCATTGATTTCTGTTCCTTTTATATGTGTTGTGTTTTCTTTCTTGTGTTGTTGCATAATATTTCTTTGTTAAACTTCAGAAGCTTTATTAGGATATATCTTGGTGTTGATGTCTTTGGCTTTCCTCCTTCTTTGTGATTCATTCAATGTCATAAATCTATCAATTTGGAGATTTCACCAAATTCGGGAAGTTTTCGCCATTATTTCCTTGAGTATTCCTAGGTCCCACTCTCTTTTGGACATTGACAGTTTAATGTTCTGAGACTTCAAAGTATTATTTGGGTGAATTAATTCATCTGGTTTCTCTGGGACTCTTTCTGGTCCCTGTGGGGACCAGGTGTCTCTCAGTGATAGGGAGGGGAAGTCTCTCTATTTTTCCCTTTCTGAACCCAAAAACTAAGAATCATCCTCACATCTTGCTTCTTCCTCCTTACCCTGGTCCTGTGGTGTCTATCTTGCACATACTTTTTTTTATTATTTTATTAGTGAACTGCAATTATACACCATGATGGATATCAACACACCTCTTTTCCTGTTCTCTCTCTCTACAGCTTCCTTTATTCCTTTTTTTAAAAATACACTTTTATCGGTGCATTGTAGTTTCACCTCATAATGTGGTTCAGAGTGATAGGGACATAACTTCAATCATATGATAATGGCAGGTTAACAGTCCTATGGACACAAATTTAGTCATCTGACCAATTAGCAGCTCCTCCCTGCCTACAGATTATGGCTCAGATTTCATCCAGTGTCACAGAGGACCTTATGTCATCTAATCTCTCTCACCACTCTACTTTGTGTACAAATTTACTCACGTAAAACTCTTCCCTGGGATCCATATGACTTTTTATGCCTCTGCCATTGTTTTAAAAAGGACTACTAGCCGGGAGTGGTGGCACATGGCTATAATCTCAGTACTTGGGAGGCTGAGACAGGAGGATTATACATTTGAGGACAGCTTCAGCAATGTAGGGAGACTCTCAGCAACCTAGCGAGATCCTGTTTAAAAAAAAATTAAAAATTGAACTGGGGGCTTAGCTCAGAGGTAGAGTGCCCCTGGGTTCAATCCCCAGTACCAATAAACAAACAAACAAACAAACGAACAAATAGGAATACTGCCTAAAATATCATCTTCAAAAATCTAAAGTAGCATTGATATTTGACTTTTTCAGGACCTGTGTAGTATGAACACCAAAATGTTAGACTTCCTATCAGCCAGTAAGTCCCAGTAGTAGGTCCCAGTTGAAGCAACTCCGCTCCAAAGCTCAGTATAATTTTGCACACTACTTACTAGGCCACTTCCTCTATGCCATTTTTGTTGATTCCCCCAGACTCCCATTAGACATTAAAGTAAGGACCACATCATTTCCTTTTCCAGAGGAACAACATATTTCATTTCCCCTTCTACTTTGCAAGTTCCTGATGATAAAGCTCTCTGACTCATCTTTGATCCCCTTTGTCATCCTTAATATAGAGCCTATCTTTACTTTATTTGCTTAAGAAGCACCTACATGTTTTCCAATAGAGAAACAGTCAGCAGCTCCAACATGAGGCGTTTCATCTTCCCCTGTGCCTTGCTCACCTCTGCTTAGAGTATGCCTCTGTAGCTTCTTCGAATTGTTCCTTATAGATCACTGTTTTTCCTCCTCAGTTATGGGTCAAGTAAGGGCATGAAGTATGTGTTTATCTCCCTCCTATTTTTTTTTTACACTGGGAATTGAACCCAGGGGCATTCTACCTCTCAGCTATACTCCCAACCCCTTTTTTATTTTTTATGTTGGAACGGGGTCTCACTAAGTTGCTGAGGCTGGCCTAGAACCTTTGACCCTCCTGTCTCAGCCTCCCAAGTACTGGGATTACAGGAATGTGCCACCGTGCCTGGCTTGTCTCCCTCCTATTTAGCATAGTGTCTGGAACTTAGATCTTGCTCAATAAAGGGATATTAATTGAAATAAGGAAGCATCAAATAAACTCAATAATAACTGCTTCAGTGAAATCTATAGCAACTCTGATCAGTTGAGTATGTGATGTCTATGTGGTCTAGGCTTTGATACTTTTTTTTTCTTTTTGTGATGCTGGGATTGAACTGCAGGGCACTGTACCTCCAAGCTACACCCCCAATCCTATTTTATTTTTTATTTGGAAGCAGGGTTTCTCTAAATTGCTGAGAGGCTCCCTATGTTGCTGAGGCTATCCTCGAACCTGCGATCCTCCTGCTTCAGCCTCCAAATACTAGGATTACAAGTGTGCACCACCAAGCCTGGGTTGCGTGTTTCTTTGCATGTCTCTTTTCTGAAATGCGCTTGGCAACCTCATGAGTCTGTGGTATATCCCTTTTGTCTCTCCTACAAAGCTGAATATTTATGAATCGCTACAAATGGCTGATATGTAACTTCCATACAAATGCACGTGAATTGCATTTGTAAAAGAATGTGGAAGATAAAAACTGGCTATGTTAAGTACTAGAATTCCAGGCATGCGTGAGGGAGTGCGGCGCGCACACCTACCCGTCTCCTGCTGTTAGACTCCATGGTTCTTTCGCTCATTACTCCCCTCCTGAATGCCACTCCGAGGGACTAATTGGATTTCTGGATTCCAGATTTCCTCTACAAGATGTCAAATGAGTTTGTACCTCCTGTAGACATACCTCCCAGCAGGGACAAGGCTCTCTGAGCAACGTTCTATGTTTCCAGCTCAACACTGATCTGGCTGGTTTGCTGGTCAGTCATTTAAGAAAACTTGAGAATCATGTCTTTTGTTGTTGCTGTCTTGTTTCCAGGTCAACCTCTCCTAGGGCGCCAACATGTCTTATTCAAGCCCTTCACTTTCTCGCTAATGAACTGATGCTGTTGTCTCCATAATCTTATGTCTTGTCCACCAGCAGCTTTAAATCAATCCATATTACACAACGGTAAGATCTGAAAACACAGATCCTCAAGGACAAGAATTGTGCTTCCCAGCTGAGAATTATGTGTGCCTGGTTTTCCTGTTCCTATTACATTTGATGCCGTTGAAATTTGCAAACAGACATTTTTGAAGAGCCCTCTATGCCAGGTGCCTACTAAACTTAGCTGGGCTCTAAATGCTTTCCATGGTTAATTTTTTTCCCCTAGAGTTTCAATTGGTGCAATGGTTAAAGCACAGACCTTCCTAGGAAAACTATAGGGCTTCAGAATATGGCTCTTCTCTCGATAGCTGCACAGCTTCACAGAGCAGTTGGGGGATTAAACGAGATAACCACTCAAAGGGTTTTATTAGCACTGGGCTTAGTCCACAGTAATTGCTCAAGAATCATTATATATTTATACTCTCTCTCAAAAATGCATATGCCAAAAACACAAAATCTGTGTTTTCATTAAGTAGTACTGACCGCTTTCAACTGAAATGGATTATCTCCTGATTTCCAAATACACACAATTATGGAACCCAACCTAATATATTCTGATCTTTCCTTGCTGAAATGCTTGATGATATATGCAGATGTAGCAATGTAGAAAACTAGCATCAAGTCATGCAATGAGGCAGGGAATAGAAAGAAAAGAATGTTAGTGGAAGGACATTCTGTGAGCTTAGGATCCAGCTGCCAAAACCCACAGAACTTACACCTCAGTGCTGAGGAGGCCGATCAGAAACATTTACTGAGCTGGGCAGGGTGGTGCACACCTGTAATCCCAGTGCTTGGGAGGCTGAGACAGGAGGATCACACGTTCAAGGCCAGCCTCAGCAAATAGTGAGACTTTCAGCAACCTAGCAAGACCCTGTTTCAAACAACAACAACAACAACAAAATAATAAAAAGGGCTGGGCGTGTAACCTGGAGTTGCAACACCCCTGGGTTCAATCCCCAGTACCAATTTTTATTTTTTTTTTGTACTGGAGAGCTACTATACCCAGAGGACAGTTTGTGAAAAGTGACTACTACTCAGAAAAAGAAAATCCATATTATGATACTGTATAGTACATCTATATGATGCAACTGTTGGACCTGGAGAAAAAAATCTATAGGATTCCGGCCAAGAGAACGCATCTGGTGTTTTTATTATTTCTATTTCATTTGGTCCTGTTGGACCTCACAAGCAGATATGTTCTAAGAACGCTTTACAATGTCAGTTTCCTATTAAAACGAACTGGATCTTAAATGCTGTCCATAGGACTGAGGAGAAGTGAGCGGTACACATAGTATCACAGTGACTGGTAACTAGCTCCCAGAATTAGTTTCCCTTAACCGTTGTGTTCCATTCTGGCAGTACAAAGAATATTGCATGATCCCATACAGAGTACTAAGTACTGTGAGCGCAGGCAGGAGGGACGAAAATGTCAATAAAGGTCCTTCCCGGGGCGGGTACACTCACTAGCCAGTTAAGGGGTGTGGGATTATTACATGGTATAAGGGAAAAACAGAAATAAAACCCCCACACAGTAAAAGGTTAAAACAGAAAAAAAAGGAAATAATTGGATTATAGCCTCAATGAACCAGCCAGCACTGAAGTGGGTTTTCCCTGCTGGTATTCTAGAAGAATCTAGAAAGCACTGTAAAGTATGATTGTCTCCAAAAATAGTAAATCCCCCTTTCTACCCATCTAGGAGCCATCTTTGCGTGTAACATAAAGACACAACTCTCTGCCCAAGAGAATGGTTTGGTTGTAGGGGAACCCTTGTGTTCCCAGGTGCAGTGTCTACCCCTCTTTCTGATAATGGGGCTTTTACTTTTCTTTCAGGACCCTGCTCAGCGAGGGTCACCCAAGGGTTGGAATCTATCCACCTGGTCAGGGGTTGGCATGGGGTCAGGCAGGTCTGTTCTTCCACTGAGTGAGCCTTCCACCGGGATTTGTATGGGAATCCAGGGGAGGAATAAGTTCTTATCTCCTGAGAGGGCTGAGCGTGGGGTGTGAGCTGCCACCTCCTGCCATCTGGTAGAGGGAGGTGTCCCCCAGAAAGAGGCCAACAGAGAGGGAAGCAGGGATGGGGACACTGAGGCCGAAGGGCATCATTAGACCTTGGCATCCAGCCAAGGCGACAGTCCACTCAGCCAGGACTTTGCAGCCTCAGGAGCCAACCATGTCGTGGAGCTTAAGCTCGTTTCGATTTGTGTTTCTATCACTTGTCACTACAAGAATCCAAAGTAAAGCAAGTGGAGCATGAACAGACACACAGAGAGAGGTGGCAGGAGGAGAGGAGTGTGGAGAAAACACAGGAGTTTGGAGACAGGGTGAGTCCTAGCAGAAGCAAAGACAGGAGGAAGAAACAGACACAAGGAGAAAAATAAGCAGGTTGAACAGTGAAATATTAGTCAGACTGGTCACTGAGTTCCTTGCAGAGGGACTGGGGCTACTCAAGACAAAAGGATTCTGAGTGACTGACCATGGAAAAACAGGGTTAGAAAAACCACGGAGATGCCAGGCGTGGTGGCGCACACCTGTAATCCCAGTACTTCGGAGGCTAAGACGGGAGGATCGCAAGTTTGAGGACAGCTTCAGCAAGTAGTGAGACTCTCCTCAAGCTAGTGATACCCTGTTTCAAAATAAAAATAAAATAGGGCTGGGGGTGTAGTTCAGAGGTGGAATGCCCTTGGGCTCAATCCCCAGTACCACACAAAAATGGATAAAATATCAATAACAAAGATGTTCAATTTCAAGAATGAAGAAAAATAATGAAATTTGGATTTCCGCAATATTATGCTGGAAGTACATCTTTGCATTAGGAGACATAAGTATTTTGATGGTGGGAAAAATTGACTATGTATAATTATGTATCTCATAATTATGTATGTGATTATTGGTATCTATACTAATGGGAGCTTGAAGCTCAGGTGAGTTATCATGGAAGAAGATTTATTTAAAGGTTAGGAGTTGAATGAGACAGTTTATTCACAAGTTGTCTAGTGGACAACCTGGGGCTATGTGTCTATTTTTAGAAAACATTTTCAGTGTGCTCATTAAAACAAACTTAATAACTTGAGAGGATGGTTACCATAAAAAAAGTGTGAACTTGATGATCAGGAAGTATTAACCAAGATATTAGGAAGAAAAGAGATATGCAAAATAAATAAATCTATCGACTTTAAATCATTATGTATTAGCAATCGTGAGTACAAAGGAATAAAAATTTAGTGGGAAAGCGACAGACAGCAATGTTAATCACACTCTGCACATATAAAGAAGAAAAATTGATTAGTGCTCACTGTAAGAGATTTTTATCAATAATGCTACCAAATTAAATAACTAAAGTGATGAAATATTCCATTTTATAAAATCCTGTCTTTGGGGATTATGAAATTAAAGTTCGGAAGTGCAATTTATAGCAAACACGTTTTCTTAAAAAGATGTTCTATATTCTTGAGTAACATAGTCTTTGTGTTGTCCTAGATGAATTAGGGCAGACAGCTCACAAAAGGGAAAAAAAGACAAGGAACATAGGGTGTCTTTTGCAATTCAAATCATCATAAAAAGAACAAATGAGAGATACCCTACCAAATGGAGAGCTAGGAAAAGATATAGGGTGAAATATCACCTTTTTATTAAATCTATTTTAATTTTTAAAGCCATAACTCCAAATCTAACAAAAATAAGGAAGGGAAGGAGGGGTCATCCAAAGTAGATCATTACTCTGAAAATTACAGGATTTCAGGTACGATTTTAGAGACATTTTCCAACATTTGCAAAATAGAATCTCAGCAGTATAATGGATGAGCATCAACCCAGGATTCAATTAAATAGATGCTCAGGTAGAAGAAGAAATTGCAGAATATTTTTAGCACGCTACAGCAGGAGAACACAATGTCCTAAAATTATGGCACACGATACACTATAAAACCCCACACACATATAACAGTACTTTGTCTGAAATTAAAGGGTTGAGTTCAATTCTGGCCTTTTCACAAACCATTTGGTTTTAACTTTATATATACCACCCAAGCAGCTGCGCTTTCCACCAGGAAACCCTTTCACAGACAAGTCATAACAGTTCTGCTATAGACCAGAAATTGCTTTTAGAGTTCTTAAGAATGATAAAAAAAAAACAGAACAGCAATAAAGGAACACTCCTATGGTGACCAAAAAGAGAAAGTAAAACAACAGGTGGATGGTTTCTAAGCAAGAATCTCTCTGAGGTTCAAGGAAATAAAACTGAACTATCCTGAGAAGCATTCAACCCACTTCTACTGTAATGTCATTATACTGGAACAGATGAAAAATAAACCCATATGGAAGGACATCAGTGTGTCAAAGAGCTCAATGGGCTGATGACGTTGCCAACCTGGGGACATTGCCCAGTCTCTGGGAGAGTGGACTCCAGTAAGACAGGATTTCACAGGACTTATGTTTTATCTAACTGCACTCCACTGGAAGGAAGCAGATCAGCTCCATAGAAACTAAGCAGCATTTTTCCTTTGATCTCAGCCATGGTGCATACAACACGTTTTGCATTCTAAAATAACACTTATGGGAAGTTAAAATAAAATGTTATTGATATCTCAAGCAGAAGTCTCAAGTTTCCCATGACTGGTAATTGACAGGAAGGAAAGGGACCTGGCATCTAACTTTAGCGACATATCAAGCATTCTACCTTCAAGTTATACCCCCAGCCCTATTTTACTTTTTATTTTGAAACAGGGTCTTGCTAAGTTACTGAGGCTGGATTCAAACTTGCAATCCTCCTGAGTTAGCCTCCCAAGAACTAGGATTACAGGTGTGCACCACCATGCCTGGCTTCAAACAAGATCTAATTTTAATGAAACAGAATAAAAATAAAATGTACATGTCTTTATAAGATCAGAAATAGTTTAGATGCTGAGCCCCTAGGCATGTTCTCATCAGAACCAAGAAGACTGACTTACTGAATTTCCCGTATTACCAGTGGTCAGCATGTTTTGATGAAGAAGACGCTATTCTAAATACCAATACTCTTGATTAAGCTTTGATTGATGGCATTGGCTAAGACTATTTGGGTAAGACCAAACCACAACCAAGAATAACAACAACAAAAACCACACACTGAACAATCAGTTGGATTTCCATGAACAGTACTTCACTGGAACATTGAAACGGGGAGTTTTTTAGACTCTCCACAGTAACAACCCTGTGGTTAGTGTAAACAAGTGACACTGCTAATGATCAACATCCAAGGACACGTGACAGATGACTCTCCTTCAGTTGACAGTTTCTAGAGGAGCTAAAACGCTACCCTCCAAACTGTAAATTACATCGTCTTACAGAAATAGAGCTTCCAAGCCTGTCATTTAGTTGTTAGCTTCAACAAGTACTGCCTGGTAGGGGAAAAAGGAGGAGGATTCTAAAGGCCATTGTTGAACTGTGGTATTTGGCAAATCCTCAACAAAAAACGTAAAAACAAAATTAAAAAAAAGGAGAAATACTTCAGCCCAAACTGTCACTTGTCTCAAATCCAGAAACAATTAAACGAGTTTCCTTCCACTCTAGCACTTTGCTGTGCTGAGTAGAGGGTTTCATTTTAACCCTGCTAGAAGACTCTCGAAGATACTCCTTGTTGATCTTGTCATTAATGATTTCCAAAAGCAGAATCCAGAGATTTAAAGAGGTAGAGATAGAATATAAAAAGAATGATTGCAGCACAATGATAAAAAGAAAATAGCACAATTAAATGATGGCCGAAGGATCAGAATAGACGTTTTTCCTGAGCAGATATACCCACTATGATGGCTATGATAACAAATACTGAGAAATGTTGTCTACGTGTGGAGGTGTTGGACCCTTCTAGCACTGCTGGTAGAAATGTAATTTAGCACAGTGACTTACAGAAACTGTCTGGCAGTGTCTCAAAAGGTTCGCTATTTACATGCCTACTCTAGGTGTGTACCCAACAGAAATTTTAAGTATGTTTGGACCAAAATTTGTAAACAAACATTTACATCGGAATTATTCACAATCATCACAAAGGAGAAACAATCCTAATGACCATCAGCTAAGGGATGGACAAACAGCACATGGTGTATTCGAACTGTAGAATATTACTCAGCAACAGGAAGAAAGGAAGTACTGTTGTACATGGTACTGCACGGAGGAATCTCAAAAGAAACATCCTAAGCACAAGAAGACAATCACGAAACCCCACATACTGTATGATCCCTTTTACACAAAAGGCAGACCCATAGAGAAAGAAAATAGATTCGTGGTCTCTAGGGACGCAGGTGGATGATGTGCAGGGGACTGAGAGCAGCTGCTGATGGGCACAGTCAAAACTGGTTATGGTGATAGCTGTACGACTCTATGCATATACTAAAAACTACTGAGTTTGTTCCCTCTAAAATGGGGAATTATATAGTATGTGAACTATATGCCGAAAGCTGTTATAAAAACATGTCCGACCGTGCCCCCCTCCCCGGTTTCAGTCAGCGTTCCGACCCCTGTGATCTAAACACTAACAACCACAACTTCGAGAATTGAAAGTTTATTTGCTCATGGTCCTGAAAATTTCAATACATACATATTCTGTTTTACACCAGCTGCCAAGCAGAAGCCGGGGCTATGGGTCCTTAGGGAATGATGGCGAGGAGCAGAGAGGGCAAGAGGAAGACACGGGGAACATATATGGCCCCAAAGGCTACAGCCCCAGGGACCCACCTCCGAGTATGGCTACCTCCAGAGCATGAGGGCCAAGGGACATTTCACTTTCAAACCATAACATCTTCTCTGTCTTAGCTTGCCGTGCCCTCAGCTAGTGGCAAGACCACTCTTAAACATATGGTGGTTATGCAGGAATTAGGAAACGCTGCTTCCTTTGTGCAGGACAGTAATAATGTCATCCCTTCTTCCATGTTGCCACCTCAGACCTGTGCCAGCCCATCTCCATGAATAAAGAAGCCTGGGACAGATTTCAACTAGAAGCAGGGCAGGGCCTATACAAACACATAGCATGGTGTGGGCTGGTTAACCGCTCTATTACTAACCCAAGTAGAAGAGACGCCTCTCAGGTTACTTGTAGATAATGTCACCAAATCAATATGCTTATGAACAAACATATGAGTTTTACAAACTACCCACCAATCTTCCTCCCATCCCTGCACACCCCAAAAAGATTCTGGTCTTCCAATGCTGCCTATCCTGAGGAACTACACCATTACCTGTCCACTTCTATGAGAAGAATATTCCACTTTTCCACATCCATTCCACCACTGCCTTCTTCTATCATTTTTTGCTTCAAGAGATGTGAAAATACCAATGCCAAACTCTATACCATGTATGGGGGAAGGGGGGACTGGGAAGGGGCCCCGGGGGAAAACTCATCAACTGCTGTGTGCATACATGTCACTATCACCGTGAACTACATTATGATGTGACACTATATAAGACTCTCATGCACCAATAAAAGTGTTAAAAAAGAACATTAAATTACAATGATCTACATGACTACAAGATGAGGTCTTAAAATACTCTATTTTTCTCCAGGGGATTCAACAATAAGCAACCAAACGTGTTTCTACATCTCTCTGGATTCATGTAGTCAAAGTGATCATTTGTTGTAAGGGAAACTATTCATATCCAGTAAATGTCATATTTCCCAAAATAAGAAAATTATGTTTCACAAAATAAATGAATAAATAAATAAATAAATAAATAAATCCCATTCCTTTACAACAAACACCACCTCTGTAAACACAGGTAACCATTTCCTAGTTTCCTGCTTAGTCTCTTTGTGTGTATTCTTGGTCCCCTTTGATCTAATTACCATAGAGTGGCTAGAGCTATATTTAAAAATCAAAACATGTTCTTTGGACAGTTCCATTTTTAAGGACTGTGAACCATGGTAGATCACCAGTAGCTAAAGCTATGGAAAGTGAAACTGTGGATCAAAAGGATTACCACATTTCAACCAGGATTTCAATTGGATGGGACTACATCCCACATGGTTTGGTATGGGATACTTAACATACAGCCAATCTTCTATAACCATGGACTTCAGACTTGCAAATTGGCCTAAGTCATGAAAATTAGGGACCCCCAATCACTACTTCAGGGTCATTCACAGACATGTGTAGAGTGGTGGGGGTTTGAGTCTCCTGATCCCCTTAATGTCTGATGAAGGTATAGAGTGAAGGTCTGCCTGCACATATTTGTGCTGTTTTTGTTTTCGATTCCACTGTTTCTACAGCTCCCAAGTGTAGTTCTGAACTCGGTCTAGTGTCCCTATGTGCAAGAAGGCTGTAATGTGCCCACAGAGCAAATACAGGTATTAGAAAACTTCATTCAGGCCCGAGTTACAGTGTGGCTGGCCATGAATTCGATGTCGATGAATCAACAAGTCATGAAATGCCTTTAAACAGAAACATACATGAAACAAGGTTAGTACTGTATGACTTGGCTGATAAAAACAGTGTGAGCCTCATAGGACCTTGTCCTGAATTTCCCCTGGGACCAATGGCTCAGTGGTTGCTACATCAGAGTTAGCAGTGACTTTATAGAACACAACTATCAGGAAGAATGAAAACGGACTATAGAGGGTTGGCGACACAAAGCCGATATACTAACAAGAAATGTTTCCCAGGTTGGTTATATCCCTGAAGTTCCCGTCAGCAGTAAGAACAGTTTCTACAGTTGGTTGTCATGGTGCACGCCTGTAATCCCAGTACTTGGGAGGCTGAGACAAGAGATCACAGGATCGAGACCAGCCTCAGCAACCTAGCAAGACTTTCAGCAACTTAGAGACCCTGTTTCAAAACAAAAAAATAAAATAGGGCTGGGGGTGTAGCTTGGAGGTAGACGGCCCCTGGGTTCAATCCCCAGTACCAAAAAGGAAGGAAGGAAAAGGAAGGAAGGAAGGAAGGAAGGAAGGAAGGAAGGAAGGAAGGAAAGGAGGGAGGGAGGGAGGGAGGGAGGGAGGGAGGGAGGGAGGGAGGGAGGGAGGGAGGAAGACGAGTAGAGAGATACATGCTGACAAATTTCCAGAGTTCCCATGAGACATGCATCTGAACAATCACACCCTAGATTTAAGGCGTGATAATAGCTTATCTTTGTAGAGGATGCACTTCTGCTAAATACTTTTCCAGGTGCTTATTCATATATTAGCTCATTTAATCCTCACAACTGATGAGATAGTCCTGACTTTACAAATCAAGAACCTACAGCACACAGAGAGGTTCCAATATATATATATATATATATATATATATATATATATATATTATATATATATTCCATTTTATATGAGCTATCAAGCAGAAGCCAGGGCTACGGGTCCTTAGGGTATGATGATATGATGGCGGGGAGCAGAGAGAGCAAGAGGAAAAGGTGAGGGACTTATATATTCCCAAAGGCTACAGCCCCAGGGACCCACCTCCAGCATGCCCTGCCTTCAGAAAGGAAGGAAGAAAAAGAGAGAGTATGTGAGAGAAAGAGAGAGAGAGGGAGAGAAAGGAGAGAGAGAGAGAGAGGAGAAAGAGAGAAATTAATTAATTAATTAATTAAGAAAGAAAGAACCTGCCCAAAGTCATGTGACCAGTAAGTGGAGGAGGTGGCATTAAAAACCAGGAAGTCTGGCTTCAGTATCTGTGTGTTTAATGCTATGCTATAAAATTAGTTTTTATGAACGAGGACAAAAATACACATACTTTCAGACCAAAGGTAAAAAAGAGATGGAAGAGCAAGCAGCACTAACCACCAAAAGGAACTCACTAGAAGCATTTTAAAAGATACAGATCTCAAAGAAGGAAAATGATCCCAGAAATGCAGGAAGAAAAGGAGTAAGCAAAGGAAATGGTAAACATAAGGACAAATGTAAATCGATAGTGATGATGGGAAACAGCAAGGATTCCAGGGAAAACACACACACATACACACACACACACACACACACACACACACACACACGCACACACAAATAATTTTTCTCATATTTCCTAAAGTAAGACTTACAGTAAGAGATTTTTTTTTTAGGCATAAGCCTACAAAGACAAGACAAAAGAAAAGTCAAAAAACAAGTTTGGACATTGGGAAAAGGATGCAATGGTGTTGAAGAGTTTGGAATCAGGGAGAAAGATGGGTTTTAAGTACTGTAATGGTTTGGATTTAGAAGGTCCCCCTATCCCTCATGGAAACAAGGTAGCAATGTTGGAGGCAGGACTTGGTTGCTCAGGAAGGGTGTGGCCTTGGGGATTATATATGGTTCTCTCCTCCCCTTGCTCTCTCTTGCTTCCGGCCTCTATGATATGATGTGAGAGCACAGCCTTGCTCTCTCCCTCTCTCTGCTTCCCGCTGCCATGCCCTGAGCTCCACACACCTGGCCTCAGATGAACTGAACCTGAAATCTCCAAAAAAAATTGTGAGAAAATAAATGTTCTTCCTTCTAAGTTGCATGGACAGTTATTTTTTTGATGATGGTAGTGAGAATATGGACCAGGAGAGGTGCACAGTGAGGACAGACCCAAGGAGAGATGCATGGGCAGAATCCTCAACAGCTCAGGGCTGGAGGTAGCAGGCCCATCAGAAATGGGAAATAAGAAAATTGTGAACTGAGAATTTTAACAGCACTAAGGCATCTAGATGCCCCGGCCCATCCACATGAGATGAGGAGAGTTCTGTACTCTATAATGGGAGTGAAGATGTAAAAAAAAAAGGGGGGGTATCTGGACAAGAGGTTAGCAGGTGCATTTTGAGAAGGGTCTTGTGAAGAAACATGTGGGTAAATGCATTTATGCACCCTGTGCACTGCAATACCCCCCATTTTTTTCTCCCATTGAACTCCTAGAAATCTATGTAATCTCGTTGCCATTGAGGAAGAAGACTGGATTCTTTTTCCTACTGGGGGAAACATCTCTCCAAATGGAAGAGTAAGGCATTAAGTGAGGCTCTATAAGATGAGCCAAATATTAGTGAACCTCATAATTACAAACTGAGCTCCTGTGCAGAGAGACTTCCCTTTGGTTTCTAGATAGCCTCTCTTAAGCCTGTGCCAACAACAAAGTATCACCAGTGAGCTGCAAAAAGTGTCTCCTTTGAAAGACAGAAGTAAATCAACACAAAAGAGAAATGAAGCAACTGGGCAAAAAAAGAACTTGTATGGGGAAGAAAATGTAAAGGCAAAAAAAAAATCATTCATATTTTGTGTGCATCTGAGAAGATGGCATAACTATTAACCTAGAATGAGAAATAAAAAGGAAATTTCAAATACAAAGTCTCTTAAATTATACAAATTATTAGAGCAGATAATAAAATCTCAATATGAGTATTCAAAAGAAAGTTGAAGTTATCTATCAAGAGGCAGAGGGAAAATTCAAGGAGAGACGAGTGTGGAGGTGCACACCTGTAATCCTACTATTTGGGAGGCTGAGACAGGAGAATAGTAGGTTCGAGGATGGCCTCAGCAACTTAGTGAGAATCTCAGCAACCTGGCAAGACCTTGTTTCAAAATAAAGCATAAAAAGGGATGGAGTTGTAGCTCAGAGATAGAATGTACAGTCTTCAGTACAACCAAAAAAAATGTCAAAAAGAAGGAAATTTGAATGGACTGGGGTTGGTGGAATTGAGAAGAAGAATTCAATGTGGGTGTTTCATGAGGCAACAATAATGCATGAAGTAGAAAATAAAGAAATAAAGAAGAGGACATCATAAAATCTGCAATAACTAAAGGACTCTTGCTTTGAAACTCCCGGACAAAGAAAGCACCCAGGATGCTAGGTAAAATTTAAACCACAACAAATCAAGTCTCTGTGAAATTCCAGGACACAGAAGGAAAGACAGGATCTTACATCTTTCCTAGGGGAAAACTGGTCCCTCTACACAAGATCCCATGAATCAAAATGGTACTCTAGTTCTCAAGAACAACAATGGAAAATAGGAAGGAAGGAAAAGTCGCTTCACAATTCTGAGGGAAAAGATTTCTACCTTAGCATTCAGACAAGGACTCGTCTCTCAATCAAGTCTACCAGCATAATAATGTTAGGATACATGGTCTAGGATAATTAGAGACATCATTCATCCTTCCTGAAGATTCTTGTGGACAAGGTACTTAAGACAGTAAGTGCTAGGACAGAATCAAACATGGAAAAGAGATTTCAGGAGGTACACACAGCAGAGATTTGCAGGGATCCTCCAAGAATACCCCAGGAGGACAGACCCTCTGACCAGTCTAGACTCCAGCACTCCACACAACTCTAGGACATATTTCTCAAGAAGATAAAACTGACAGAATATCGATGCATCATGGTATCTGAGAAGACATCCAGAAAAGGGGCCAAGATTTTGGCTGACTTCAATATAAGACCATAGAAAAATCACTAACTTTGGAGAAAAGAAAAATAATCAGAATACTAGTCTGCTGCCCAAATTCAGCTCTGGATCTCATTTACAAAGTTATAATACTGTTAACATTGAATATTGACCTAATTGAAATTACAGTCCAATAAAATCCTGTAATAACACAGACAGAGATGAGGCATATTCCAATAGGGATCAACCTGCAACCGGATCCAGGCTTCTTCCTAATCCTCAGCTGTCAACACAGGAAGCCTGAAATGTGTATCCTTTGTGGAGTCTGGATGGGGCTGG
Organism: Glis glis; assembly: GCA_004027185.1. Taxonomy (NCBI): domain Eukaryota; kingdom Metazoa; phylum Chordata; class Mammalia; order Rodentia; family Gliridae; genus Glis; species Glis glis. The sequence continues at coordinate 46,059 of PVJS01000202.1, read as the reverse complement.
GCTATAAAACTGCTGGCTTGGGATTCCTGGAGCATCTATCAAGTCAGGGCATGGCCAGGGCACCAGACTGTTTTTAATTTTGTACTTTAGTAAGCATTGGGACCAAATGTGCTGTTTTTCATAAACCTCAGAACAATGCAACTTCACATTGCTGAGTTGGCTGAAAGTGTTCTAGTATCAGTGGTTGGAGTTAATGGTCAGTAGAAATGCTTCAAACAAAAACCAAACCCAGGAAGTGCCCATATTAGCAAGCGACTCAGAAACATGGAAGTCAATATCAAAAGAGACAGGCAGAAAGTTACAAGGAGTTTATTCTAGAAAAGGAGAAACAGAAAGGACGTGGGCAAAACCTGATACTCTCCTTAAAAATAATAAGCAATGTAGAAGCATGTACATGCTATTCCCTTCCTTCCTTCCTTCCTTCCTTCCTTCCTTCCTTCCTTCCTTCTTTTTTTCTTGTAATAGGGATTGAACCCAGGAGCACTATATCTTTGAGATACACCCCCAGCCCTATTTTAATTTTTATTTTAAAACAGGGTCTCACTAAATTGTGGAGAGGCTTGTTAAGTTGCTGAGGTTGGTCTTGAACCTGCGATCCTCCTGTCTCAGTCTCCCAAGTATTGGGATTACAGATCTGAACCACCATGTCTGGTGGGATATTACTTCTAATATAAAAGCAAAACTAAAAAATAGGAAAAGAAGCAATAATGTCTAATCACAGGGTTAAAAATTTCAACAAAACATTGGGACATCATAGAATAAGATTCTGGTGGTGGGCAATACAGTTTAAAATATTACAAAGTCCTTTCTTGTTGGAGATATTGATGAACTACTGACTTTGTCAAACACGCATACTAAAATTTCTGGGGTAATTATAAGAAAATAGAGGATAGAATCTCCAATATTTGTGAAAATTAAGATAAATTTTTAAAAATTTTTTATTGGTGCATTGTAATCATACATCTTGATGGGTTTCAGGGTGGTAGAAGTATACATGCATACATTGGTCAATTAGCCCTCCCCCAATTTGTTTTGCATTTTCACAAGGGTTAAAAGTGGTGCACTGATCACATTGTCATTGAGTCATTTATGCATCTTGCTACATTGCTGAGGCTGGTCTCAAACCTGTGATTCTCCTGTCTCAGCCTCCTAAGTATGCCACCATGCCCAACATGAAGGGCATAGAAATGCTTTCTCTGTGGCTGAGAGAAAGAAAGAAGTATTACTAAGCACACAAATACACAATGTAGTCTGGAGGGGAGACATAGCTATATTGGAAAATTAGAGAGAACGTTTTTCAATGACAACATTTTCCAGCCATTTGCCTGAAGCAAAACCAGTCAAGATTCCTCTGAACTGAGGGCATGAGCACACTACTAACACAGAGGTCTCCATCCTTCGTCCTTCTCCAGTTAAGGCGCTACGTTACTTCCAGGGTACCAGTTTACAGCAAGGCTCTACTATAACTAATAATTATGTAATATCTTCTACTGCTTTTGCTATGTTCTTTGGTGTTTATACAAGAAATCAATATCCCAGCTATATTAATTTTTTGTGCGTGTGGTACTAGGGATAGAACCCAGGGGCATTCTACCTCCAAGCTACACCCCCAGCCCTATTTATTTATTTATTTATTTATTTATTTATTTATCTATTTATTGTGTAGTACTGGGGATTGAACCCAGAGGCATTGTACCTCTGAGCTACACCCACAGCCCTATTTTTACTTTTTATTTTGAAACAGGTTCTAAGTTGCTGAGGTTGTCCTCCAACCTGTATTCCTCCTGTCTCAGCCTCCCAAGTACTGGGATTACAGGTGTGCACCACCATGCCCAGCCCAACCCTATTACTTTAAAAACAACATATATTTCCAGTCTAATGTTGTATCAGACTAAGAATATTTCTTAAAACTTCCAAATAAATCTCTTATGAAATCACCAAAAATGCAAAACAACACAAATAAAAAGAATCTCAGCCAGGTATGATGGTGCATGCCTATAATCCCAGTACTTGGGAGGCCAAGACAGGAGGATCACAGGTATGAGGCCAGCCTCAGCAATGTAGCAAGGCCCTCAGCAACTCAGGGAGACCTTGTTTCAAAATAAAGTAAAATAAAATAAAATAAAACAGGACTGGGGTACATGTAGCTTGGAGGTAGAACAGCCCTGGGTTCAATCCCCAGTACCATAATAAAAAAAGGAGGGGGGATCTCGCTGTATACCAAGACTGTTAAACAATCTAACACCAACCATGGGAGTAAATAAAACTTGGAAAACAGATGAGAACAGGCTGATGGAAATGCTCCAGGGACTGGACGGCTTGGGGATGAAAGGATTCCCAGTAAAGGTCAGAAGATATTTTGTACCTTTCCCACCACACATACCCACATACGGTGGAACTCTACTCAGAAAGTCAAGGGCAGAAGCAAGCAAAGCCAATAACTTTTGCAGGAGAGGCAACCCACTATGCAGTCTGAGTTTTCTTGCAAGTTTTTGCTGGATGCACCAAGACTGAAAGGCTCAGAGACTCTCTACCAGGCCCATTTTCAGGGATCTATTTGCAGAGAGCAAACTAGAGGGATAAAGTAAGGTTATCCCCTCTAGGTCAAGGAACAGGTGTACTTTAAGGCTTGCTCTACAAGAGGCAGTGCTCCTCGGCTGTGGGTACGGCATCCACTCTGCCTACGTGCTACCTCCCTGGGGCGCTAGAGGTCAAGGGGAACAGAATCAAACATGCTGCAGTTCATGGTTCTTGCTGTCCTAACAGTAATAAAAAGTCGTTTTCCACTGACCCAGGATGCTCATGTCTTCTCCCAGCAACTATGAAACTGTAACAGGGTATCTTATTACTTTGAAAGCGGGGTCAAATCTCATTGCTGACTCGACAATTTCATCTCACTCTGCCTAGAAAAGCTGGCCAGGAATCGGGAACAGCCCGGAGGAGGGGCAATATAATTTCAAAGGTATTTTCCACATAGACCATACTCTAGAGGAGGGCCCAACTAAAAACATGTGAGTTAATTATAATCTTATAATCTCTCACATATTATACAATATGAAGACTCTCTTTTTAATTTATTTATTTTTTGTGGTACTGAGGATTGAACCCAGGGATAGTCTACCTCTGACCTACACCCTCCCAGCCTTGTTTTGTTTTGTTTGCTTGTTTTTGCATTTGTCTATAGGAATACTTTCTGTTTTATAGTTATTTATTTTTCATTGCACATTGTAATTCTACACCATAGTGAGCTTCAGGGTTACAGAAACATACATGCACCCAGCATTCATTGTGTGTTTTGTTTTTAAACAGGGTCTTGCTAGGTTGCTGAGAGACTCGCTACATTGCTGAGGGTGGTCTTGAACCTGTGATCCTCCTGTCTCTGCCTCCCAAGTATGCACCATACCTGGCATGAAGAATCTTTATTAGAAAATTATCACTAGGTAAAAGGAGTAGTATATTTAGAGAAAGACTCCTGGAAACAGAGAAGGAGGCTGGGGGCTGCACATTTCCCTACAAATCAATGAAGATGCTCTGACTTCCATAGAGCACAGATTGCCGGCCCAGGACAGACCCCAAACCATCTGTTGGCAAGACAGAGTTTGGACACCATCTGTTCAGGAACCTATTGGAAATCCTTAAACATAAAAACGGAAGCGCCAAATGGAAGTAGTGGAAGAATGATATTTTAGGATACAGTCTTTAACTTCAAAAGATTATAAAAGAGATGTGGCATCCATGAGTCAGGAACAGAAACTGATAGGACAGAACAGACAGCTGAAAAGCATTTCAAAATGGGGACAAAAAAATCCAATACATAGGCGACAAGTGTGTGTGTGTGTGTGTGTGTATGTGTGTGTGTGGTATTAGGAATTGAACCTAGGGGCATTCTACCTCTGAACTATGCCCCAGCCTTTTTCTATCATATTTTTTATTTTGAAATAGGGTCTTGCTAAGTTGCTGAGGGTCCCGCTAAGTCGCTGAGGCTGGCTGTAAACCTGTGATGCTCCTGTCTCAGTCCCCCAAGTACTAAGATTACAGGCATGCATCACCATGCCCAGTGGACAACTAAATGTAAAACGAAAAGACAAAGAAGAAGGAAACTTTCCTGAACTGTATGCAAAATGTTCAAGTATAATAGGAGAATTTTTCAAGCTCTAAGCAGAGTAAATTAAAATAGACATAAATATAGCTATAGGCTGGAAATAGATGTGTTTTAAACTTAAAGGGTCAAGACAAATTATCCTACCATGTACAACCAAGTGAACCCAAAAATCAGGTGGGTGGGGTGAGATCCCCAAATCTAAAATTAGTCTGGTCAACTTCTTCTTTTCAAGAGCACTACTTCCAGAAAGACACTGAGCAGGTGACTTGGAGTGCTCTGATAAACAGTTTGGGGTTCAACATTTATTACCAACCAAAACCTCTCTTCCTATTTGCGTGTGTGTGTATGTGTGTATGTGGTACTGAGGATTGAACCCCGAGTGGAGCCAGGGAGGGGGTCTGGAGGAGGGGAGTGGTGGGGAAGGGAGAATTAATGAAGGAAACACTTCTCTTGACATTATGTATCTATGTGAAATTACCAATGCCAATCTCAATATCATGTATGGGGAAAGGAGGGAGTGGAGAGAGAACCCGGGGAAGCTCACCAAGCGCTGTGCGCACGTGTGGCCCTATCACTCTGAACTGCAGCATGATGTGGGACTACGGTGCATCCATAAAAGTATTAAAAAAATAAATAAAATGACTTAATTTAACCATCAGTAATTATGGAAATACACCAAGAATGCAAAGTTGACGCTAAGGATAATAGGAACTAAACTTGTTTAAAAGGGGAGGATGCTGAAAAGCAAAATTAACTTAAAGTTCTGATCATCAGAGAAATAGACACAACATATTTCGTTGCTATTATAAAAACAGGAAGTAAAAGAGTAGGCCTGCATTCAATGGCACGCCGTGAATTTTAAAATGGCTTGTGGAGGAGCAGCAAAGGGGCAATACCGCCACACTAGGAGAACACACACATTCTAATTTCAGAAGTACCGAGGTGTGAAGGACTAAAAGACATGTTAGTACCAAAGTCATCATGATATGCAATATCCTCACAAGATACAACTAACACAGAGCAAAAGAAACTGGTTAAAAAAAACAAAAAAAGTTGAAAATAGGCAAAGATTAAAAACTAAATTAAGCCTCTGGTCCCAACTCCAAATTCTGTGGAGAAAGAATATGATTTTTTTTTTTCTGTTTGGGCCATGTGTTGACAACAGGTTCAATTCACTTGACCTCCAGAGGTACTGAAGGTCATTTTTGACTATACCCCAAAATAGTTCAGCAATATGTCACGACCCACGTTATTTTCTCTTCTTTTGTGTTTCTCTTACGTTTTTTTCAGGTTTGTTAAATGGAATATACACACACATTTATATATATATATATATATATATACATATGTATAAATACATATTTATGCACATATACATGCATTACATAAATGTACATATATTTTACAGGTGCACATATGCTTATATGAATTTGAATGTCACTATGATGTGTAAGTAAAATGCACCAATAAAAGTTTATGCATATGTATGTATATATATCATGCACCAATGAAAGTGTATGTACATTTATGTGTACACACACACGCACACGCACACACTTTTATTGGTGCATTGTGCTTCTATATAATAGTAAGGTTCAAATTGATACAAACATACGTGCACACATCACGTGGTGTAGTTCCTTCTGCGTCCCACCCCTCTCTCCTTGTACATGTTAGTGAGACTGGCGGTGATACCGTCATACATGGATACAGCGTTATTTGAACTCTTTCCTTCTCATTTAGCTGTTCTTAGAGAGCAAGGACCATACCTGACAATTTTTCATGTTATTTTTAGCACTAATTATTGACATCCAAAATGGTGATATATTTTTTCAACTGTTGGTTTTGCGAAGACACACGGACATGGACTTACAGGCAAACTGGAGTTTAGCTTCTCTGCTGACAACGGTTCCAAGTGAATTTGTGGCAAAACATTGGTAACTTCCAGTATCCCAATTTCTGTTGGGGTTAAAAACCACGAGATTTCCCCCGTTCAACTTGTAGCGATGTTCCAAGCTCATATCAATATTGCTTCCATTCAGCTGCCATCTGGAAAACACATGTTTTAAGTTTAAAAGAAGGCTCAAACAAGCTGCAGCAGCACACACCTGTAATCCCAGTACTTGGGAGGCTGAGACAAGAGGAGCACAAGTTCAAGGCCAGCCTCAGCAACTTAGCGAGATCCTCAACAACTTAGACCCTGTTTCAAAATAATAATGAAAAAAATATGTAAATGGCCGAGCATGGTGGAAGATGCCTATAATTGCAGTACTTGGGAGACTGGGACAGGAGGATGGCAAAATCGAGGTCAGCCTCTGCAACTTAGTGAGACTCAGCAACTTAATGAGACCCTGTTTCAAAATATAAAAATAAAATAGGGCTGGGGGTGTAGCTCAGAGGTTGCATGCCCCTGGGTTCAATCCGAAGTACCAAAAATACATAAATAAATAAATAAATAAAGTGCTGGGGTGGAGTTAGGAGGTAGAATGCCACTGGGGTCAATCCCCAGTACCATAGTGATGATGATGATGATGATGATGACAATAATAATGAATTTAAAAATAAATAGTAAGACTCTACATTACAAAATACCCTTAATACATTATCCCCCTTACACATAAAAAGTGGTGCATTCACTGTTCAAGTGTTATTAATTGAAGAGCAAGTGGGCCATGTATTTATCAGACACTAAAGGTTAAAGTACAGTAAAAAGTATCGCAAAGTCGTATCTAAAAGTTGAAGATTTTTAAAGGTTCCCTGAAGAGGTGAAAAGAGTTTGCTCATGAGGGAAAAAATGAGGCTGGGCCTGTAGGGGCAGAGATGAAGTAGAAAGCTGAGGTAATTATCCCAGACACCGCAGGCCAATCTCCTACTGCAGACATAGGCGGAGAAAAGCACATTTCTTTGATTTATCCGGAGTGACTGAGCACATTTAATAAATTAATTGGAGAAGTGTTCAACTATCCATTTCAATTTGTCTGGGTAAATACCTGTCCCCAAGGCCTCCTACACTTTCCTAAATCGTCTCAGTTATTTACAAAGTGGTTCACTGTGGTATAAGACCCTAACTTATACCGAGGGTGCCTGAAAAGTTCTGGTACTAACTCCAGAGCCATTTTTACCAATAGGAAGCCAAAAACAAAAAAAAAAAAAAAAAAAGGAAGGAGAATAAAGTGAGAAAATCTAAAAAATTGGGAGTTCTTAAATAGTATACATAGGCTGGGTGTACTGGATCACACCTGTAATCCTAGTACTTGGGAGGCTGTGACAGGAGGATCATAGGTTTGAGGCCAGCCTCAGCAACTTAGTATGGCCCTCCACAACTTAGTGAAACCCTGTTTCAAAATAAAAAAAAATATATAAATAAAAAAACAAAGCTGGGTATATAGCTCAGAGGTAGAATGCCCCTGGGTTCAATCCCCGGTACCATACACACACACACACACACACACACACACACACACACACACAAATATAATTAACACATCAACGTAGATTTCACCTTTAAAAACACACTCATATTCCACAACCTCAATCCATTATGTAAATTAAGGTGCCTACTTCCTAGACAACCCAATCCATATGATAAAACTACATTTCTATTATCTCAATTGCTCTTCATATGAATATTAAGAAGATGGTTAAAATTATATCCCTCCCTCTTTTTAGATGAGAATTTCAATAATCCAGTTGCATGAGTTGATGGCTGTCCCTGGCTGTGTCAGGAGTACTGCTCGCTTAAATTCTAGCTCTCAGTTTTTCTACGATGGCTCCAAGGACAATTTTATCATTTCCTCATTTTTTTTAAATCAAAGCTTTCGTGATTTTTCTTTTTATATTCACATACAAGTTCACTGGGTCTCAAGCAATATTTCTAATGAGAGAGCACAAAGGAAGAGAAAAAAACTGAAGGTCTCAATTTTTTTCTCTTTTGAACTTAAAAGAACAAAATTAGACAAAATAGAGGAAGCAGTAACCTCTGTGGGTTTTTTTTCTGTTTTCTTGTAGAGTTACTCTTGTAATCCTTCCCCAGGCAAGTTCATATTGGCATGAATATTTCGCTTCGCTTTATTCTACTTGACTTGGATTCTGCCCTTAGATTTATGAACTTGAACCATGAGCCCTTATGAATTCTCCCTCCTCTTATTCCTCCCCAAGTCTTAGAAATACAGAAATAAAGAAATACTGTCTATCCACATTCTGTCTGAACATTCTGCACCCTTGATATACAATATGGGCTGGAGAACAGTGGCTCAGCCTCAGAATCTAAGGGTTTGTTGGAAAAGCAAAATCTCCATCCATATCCCACATCTACTAAATTAGAAATTATGCCTTAATGAGATCTCCACGATTTTTTTTGTCCAAGAAGCAATCATGGACCACATATGTGTTTTTTTAATTTTCATTTTTTAATATACTTTTATTGGTGCATTGTGGTCTTACATCAGAGAGATAGAGACATACATGCACACAGCACTTGGTGAGCTTCCTCCCATCTCCCTTACTACTCTCTCCCCTTCCCATCCATGACACTGAGATTGGCATTGATAATTTCACATATGTACATGACATGAGTGGAAGTGTTAGATACAGCAGGAAAGAACTCTTCCCTCTCAATTCATCCAGTTTCAGCAATCCTGACTAAAAAGGCCTTCCTTCCTTCTTTCTTCTCAGTCAACAAAACCATCACCACCACCACAAAAAGCATTTATTGAATGCTTCAGTGTCAGGAAATATTCTAGGTTCTAAAGTGGTAAGCTGGGTGTGGTGGTACGCACCTGTAATACTAATACTTGGGAGGCTGAGACAGGAGGATCGCAGGTTTGAAGACAGCCTCAACAACTTAGTGAGACCCTGTTTCAAAATATAAAATAAAGAGGCTTGTGGGTGGATCTTGGAGTTAGACTGTCCCTGGGTCCAATCCCCAGTACCAAAAAGATAAAATAAAATTGTAGTAAAATGTCCCTGCCCTCATGGAGCTTATATTTTTGTAGGTAATTTTTCCAAGTTTCCTAGTTCCTGCCCCAACCCCCACAGCCATGTCTAGTCCCCAGGCGTGAGTCGAACCTCTCATGTTACAGCATAATGCAAAGAAATGGGACTCAGATCCAAGTGCTCATCGGTCTATCAGTTGGACTCACCCAACACCAGGTATGTAACTATGGGCAAATGACTTAACACCTCTGAACTTAAATTATTGAATAATAAAATGGAGAGAACACCATCTTTCCTGCAGGGCTGTTCTACAGATTTCTCATACAAAGTTTGAAAATGTCTCCACTCAGTGCTGGCACACACAGGCCTTCAACAAATGGCTGTATCTGCCTTCATACCTGCAGACGAAAGGATGAGACACATACTGCTCCTGACCTTTAAAGAATAAATCTGATACTAAATCACAACTGAGTGGGTTGAATTTTTAAGGTGAAAATGGGCAGTCAGTTACTGACTCAACTGGTACGTGGGAAAATCTCCCCTAAACTCAAATCAGGAAAGATGTGGGAAATTCCACATACTATTTTTTTTGTTTTTGGTGGTACTGGGGATTGAACCCAGGGGCATTCTGCATCTGAGCTAAACCACCATCCCTATTTTATCTTTTATTTTGAAACAGGGTCTCACTAGGTTGATGAGAGTCTCACTACGTTACTGAGGTTGGCCTCGAACCTGTGATCCTCCTGTCTCAGCCTCTTAAGTACTAGGATTACAAGTGTGCGAAACCACACCAGGCTTCCACATACTTTTGAATGGAAGATGCTCAGTACAAAGGGTACTTACCCTTTCACTGCCTACAAACAGCAGTTTGTATAGGAAAAACACACGTGTGTGTGGAGGAGTTAGAATGTTTGGAGCCTAAACAGGCCTGAAGGCTTCATTTGGAAATTGTGTTTTCGTGTTTAGCTAATAAATAATAAAGGCACAGGAGCTATATAGAAAACTCTTAAGATAAATAAAAATACGAAGAAGCACTTCTTCTTGCCTACTTAATAGTATGGAAGATTTAAGAGATCATAAACTATGTGGGAAAATACGTTACCTTGGTAAGCATCTAAGATCTAAAAGCTCTTGCCCCAAAATTTCCACTCAAGAACTAAAATAGAAAAGATCTGTTTCGTTATGCATAAATACTTCTTTCTTTAGTTTGGTTTTCATCACATAGACACAATCACTAGATGATTTCACTATGTGAAAGGGCAAAAAGTTTTCTTTTTTAAAATATGTTTCTCCTATACCGAAAGCACGGGTGCATTTATTTAAGCAAACTCTTTGGAGCTGAGATATTTCTGAGGTATCCTGAAGAATGCTAAACTTCTTTTAACTAAGCAATATAATTATTTCCCTCCTTCCTAACCTGACTCACTATTAAGTGGAACTCATTCCCAGGTGATATAAAATATCTCAATATCTTATTAAATATTGATTGTTTTCCCTCCTGCTGAAAATAGGTGAATTCAAAAGTTCTGTCTTTGTTTAAACTGTGAAATATGTACGTGTTCCCTGGGCCTATGCTTCCAAAGGTTTATTTTATCCTGAGAAACAAAAGAGTGTGCCTATGTTTCTAAGGCAAAATATTCATATTTGGGGCTGATTTCTAGATATGTCTCATGTTTTCATCTGGATATAAAATATTCAGGAAAACTCAAGGCATACATAGTTCCTTCTTTGATGAAGCATGTGTCCAATAAATCTGCAAATGAGACTCATTTTCTTTCCTGGAAATTATAATCCAACTCTTCAGGCTTCATGAACACAACATCTAATAGTAAAATGTGTCAGCGTATGTCACAATCAGGTCATCAATTTGGGAAGCTTTCAGAAACGAATATTGCCTTTTTGTTTTGCATATTCATAATCGTTTGTGAGACTCACGGGATTCTACTTTCATCCAGGAATTTTCAAGTGCGCCAGGAACTCTAAGCATCAGCACGCAATCTTTTTTGACATGTGGAAATTATTTTAAAACTTCATGAAAGCATCTTTGCATATCCCAATTCCATCCAAGAAGGCTTAACACGATGATCTGGAGCAAATGGAGACAGCACCCTGGCTCTCAGGGCTACATACACCAGCATATCAATCATATAACATTTACACTGTGCTTCAAAAGCAGACTAGACTTGCAGCTTTAGCTCGGTGGTAAATGTCACAAGATTAAGCACCTTTGCATAATCATCACATAACACTCTTGAATGATCTTTAAAGTTCCCTGTCAGACCTCTGTGTTCACACGCTTGTTCTACATGAATTAGGATTTGCTTATAGAATCCGTAAGCAAAATATGGGTTATCATTCGTAATTCACAAACTACTGAGTATCCGTCAATGAGCTCTAGTCTCCTTGGACTGGTTCAGGTGGCAATTCTATGGCAATGTGTGTGTGGGGCCAATGACTAGAGATGAATCGTTGGGGTGTCAGAGTTGCTGAGCTGCTGGCCTATGTGAGGGAACATACATTTGAGCAGTACCCTTCTAAATCTGTTACATCCTCTACACAGCAAGGACACTGGCTAAAAATGAAGAGAAAGACAGAACTGAATTAAGTCTGATTTGATAGAATGGTGGAGTACAACACAGATTTCCACCTAAAGAAATATAAATGCCAGACTGATGTGTGCATGTATACTTCTACTACCCTGAAACACATCAAGATGTATGATTACAGTGCACCAATAAATAAATAGAACAACAACAACAAAAAAAAGAAATACAAATACCAGCCAGACATGGTGGCGCATGCCTATCATCCCAGTACTTGGGAGGCTGAGACGGGAGGTTAGCAGATTCAAGGCCAGCTACAACTTTTTGAGACCCTGTTTAAAAACAAAAACAATGACAACAAAAATCCTGGGGGTATAGCACAGAGGTAGAATGCCCCTGGGTTTAATCTCCAGCGTACTGGGGATTAAAGATTGAACATAACAGGGTTCTATCTCTGAGCTACACCCACAGACCTATTTTATTTTATTTCATTTTGAAACAGGGTCGCACTAAGTTTCTGCACTCTGGCCTCAAACCTGTAATCCTCCTGTCTCAGCCTCCCAAGTACTCATCATCTCATAATCTCACTGTTGACTGTATCAAGTTACTGCCCTTCAGGACATCTACTTTATCACACAAAATCTGGTTAGGAAGGTGGAAGTTATAAGCCACATTATGGAGAAAAGAAAAACAAATCTCACATTTTAGACCTCAAGACAAAACGCAGCAAAAAGCACTAAATAACACTAAAATCTTTGGGGGGCCTCGGTTGGGTTTGGGAAATATGCCCACGCTCAACACTTGTTAAATCAACAGGCAATACTTTATTTGGGGTTTGACGGGAAAATGAGGAATTTAATCACAGAAGCAATTTGCAGTTTTAGATGCAGCTTTCAAGTTAATAAGCAAACGCGTTTGTGTTCAAATGCAATGTTTGTTAATATGTTTACTAAAGTGATGAGAATAATTGCAGGCCTGGAAAGAAAGAATGTCTGAATTTGCATATTCAATACTTTATCTAAAAATAACTAGTTAGGCTTCGGCAATAATTGCTGAAGATATAAATGACTTAAGTTGCAATCCTGAGGATCTTTTTCATTTTTTTTCTGAAATTGAGTTTTTTAAATGTGTTTTATGACACACAGATTCACATTTCTTACTCTCTGATAAATTTTAAACATATGCATAAATATGTATGTTCACACACACGCATGTGCAAAGTTAAAGCCTAGTTCAAACCATCAATGCCTGTCTTGAAGTTATCTCAAGGGGAAAGGGTTACAGAAGATGTTTGGTATCTTTGTCCTCCATGCATCCATTCTTTCTTTGGTAGCAGCAACCTGGTTCTCCCTTGGGGTTGCCATTGCTCACATGGCTCTGGCCTGACCAGTCAGAACCGTGCATGTCTCAGGCCTTCGTGATTGGTTAAGAGTCTGATGTGACCTGCATGATTTAATTTGTGTTTGACCAACATGTTCCTATCCTTCCTCCTTACCCCACTGGAAAACAACACAAGAAAGAGGAAGAGCACAATACAATAAAAACAACATGAGAAAGAGGGAAAGTGGTATGATTTATTGTACTATAATTTTTAATGTCTAAAATCGAACCTTAACCATTCTGCTGGGTATTAATTGTTGATCATATCAGCTGTGTTTTTTTATTTTGTTTTCACATTTTTTTTTTTGGACACAGTCCAGGGCTTTTTGATGACACTAATAGGAAAGATGGCCTCTTTTTTTTTTTTTTTAGTGGATACTGTGGGAGGAGAAAAGGAAGTCTAGAGTTGCAGGCAACCTCAAGACAACCTATCTAAAAATGAAGCCAACAGAGAGGTCTGGATCCAAGCTGGTATATATCACTTACAAACTATCCAGAACTTCTGACCTTATGATCCTTCCTGACATTCTGGGCTCCTGAGAAGGATCCAATAACCTTGATTCATTTTCCTGTTTGTTAAGATCATCCCCCCCCCTTTGCCACCTATTGAGAATTTCACTATTTCCTAGGCATCTGTAATGTAAAGATGAAGAACATACCAATTTCACCTATGTAACTGGAGAGTCACAGCCTACCAGGGCTACCACATTTCATTTTATAACATAGGGAGGTTAAGGTGTGTTGGGCAGGTACAGAGTTGTCGCATAGAACCTGGAGCTGAGGCTACCCAGAGAGTGCAGGGACAGATGGTAGGTTGCAATACCCTCTACAAGTTGTTGTCTACTTCTGTTTGCCTCAGGCAATACAGATATTCTTTATTTTTATGGTGTATTATCAGCCGAGCCATGTGGCTCTTTCACTGCTGCTAGTGGCTGGCTGTGGGTGTGGGGACCAGAGTGCACCAGCTGGAGAGGCCAGGATACCAAAAAGAGCTGAGCTGTAGGATGAACGCAGAGAACGAGTCTCAGAAATCAGGCAGAAAGGACATCTTTAAGTGCCAAGAGAATTGAGAGGAACAGTAACTCATATTTGCCTGGAAGCATAAAAGTAAAATAATAGTGACATCAGATCTTAATAAGAAATAGGGAAGGACAAATGGTACATAATAAATATTATGCTTAAATATATGATACTTATTTTATGATAATATGATATATGTTAAGATATAGAATATGTAGTACGTAGCATATAAAACTACATATTATATGTGCTATACATCATATATATATATACACTATATATTCTAAAAATGGAATACACATTACACATGTTTATATTTTATAGTATCTACATTATATATGAAGCCAGTTTGCTACATAAAGGACAATGCTTAGTACTTTGTGTGTGTGTGTCTTCTGTGTATATATAGACAAAAAGTAAACTCAGACTTCCCTTCCTTACATCTATTCTTTGAATAAATGGTGAGCAGAAATTGGCATATTATTTCTTTTTTCTTTTCTTTCTCATACTGAAAGCCTTTAACTGATTCTCAGTATTTGAAACACACGTAGGATATGACTCCATTATATGGAACTAGGTTTAAGGAAATTGAGGCCAGAAAAGAGCTCTACTTTGCAATGATATTCTGCTCTTAACAACTTGCGTACCCAAGATTCCTCACACTGAACTTTATTAAAGTGGTTTACTTGTTCTATAGAACTGGATGATGAGAATCATATTCCAGTCACTTCCTTGTGGAGAGAAGAAAACATGTAAGAACATTTGTAGGAAAGTGTTGTGGACCCAGGGGTGATCTGGAGCAGTGGTTTCCAATGGAATATTCTGGAAGTGTACATGTGCCTTTCTGGGTGTCTAATGGAACATACTAGAAGTATAGATGTGTCTATCTGGGTGTCCAATGGAATATTCTAGAAGTGTAGATGTGTCTATCTGGGCTGTACTTGCTAACCACAGGTGCCTACCAAGTACTTAAAAAACAGCTGTTGTGACTGACAAAGTGAATTTTTAGTTGAATTTAATACAAATTGATTTCAATCTGACTCCTGGCTGCCATATTGGACAGGACAGCTCTAAAATATTGAACCAGATTAAAAGTTGGGAGCACAAAGCCCATATGGGTGACTTTTTTTAGGGCTTATTATTTTAGCTACCTTATGTCTGGAAAGAAAAGCAGAGTCCATCCTGAGAGTGGACAGCCTGGATGGTAAGGATGGGCCCGGGCTGAGAAGCAGTGATGCCCATCGCATAGGCTGCGGCTGACTGGTGGCGACGCCGATCATTATTCCCCGTGTCCACATATTCTGCAGGCAGACCTGCCTCATTCCCTGTTGGGATTCGCCTGTTCACAGTACAAACAGTATTTACCTAGTATGCCTCGGTTTGGCTGGAATACGTGGTCCCTTCACTTGCTGACTGGCATCAGTGGAAGTGGCCCTGGGTCCTCCCATGTGGCGTCTTTCAGCAAATGCTGGGCATCTCTAACTTAATGAAAAGTAGGAGGAAAGTCCTTCTGATTGAAAGAAGTACTCAAGCTTCCTCAGGGCAGCCTCCTTCAGCACCATCCACATTTACTGTGAGACTGAACACTAATTAACCTTTAAATACAGGCTTTAGGGCTCAGGCAGGAACATGTACGTGGAAGAATAAAATTCTCAATTAAACCCTGAGACAAGCAATTTCTCTGGAGAACTTCTGAACTTTTGGATTTCTATTATGGCCAATTAAGAGTTCTTTTTCCCCAATGGGAAAATAACAAAGATAAGATCTCTTGTCAGAAGTCTGCCTCAGTCTACAAGACAGGCACTGGGCTTTTAAAAGCTTTTATAAAACTCTGACACTTTATTCTGAATCTTTAGAAACATGTTTACCTTGACTTTGACAAATGCTTTCATATGACCTCCTGTCTTCCCTTCTCAGCTCGCTATCTTTCTATCTATCTGCTTAGTTTTATAAATAAATATAAAATATCTTTTCCCTGACTTCATGTAAAAAATCCCTACAGTCTTCTTCTTATGTTATTTGTTATTGTAGATATATACTATGTATCTGTAACATCTGGAGGATAGTAGAAAAATAAGGATAAGCACGTGTATTTTCTTCTGGATCATTAAAAAATAATATGGAATATTATGCAGTTGACTATTATAGGGAAAAGCTAAGAAGCAAAAAAAAAAAAGGCCAAAAATGGCAGATAAAGTTTTAATGACAGCCTACATTATACTTATTCCACGGCACAATCTATTTCTTATAAAGATAATGAGGCAGAGCAGAGGACTTGGGAAGAGGAAGGGTTAAAAGAAGCCACCTTTGTAAGGAACAAAAACAGGGAAGGTTAAGGAGACATACGGTCACAATGGCCTGGCAAGGACTATGGAGATCAAGACAAATCTTGATCTGTGAGCCACATTCTGAGGACAACCAGTGTAAAAAATCCCAAGTGTGGTCAAAGGGAAAGGAGGGAAGGTGGAGAGGCAGATGTGTGTAACCAAGAGATTAGAGCCCACCAGCCCACAGGATAACAATTCATATTAAGGACTCACACTGGGCAAAAGACAGCTGGCCCCAGAGACCAAATTCTGACCAATAACAACAGAGCAGATGGGGAACCACGAGAAGGTATAAATGTTCACTTCCAAAGAACTTCAATGGCTACCCTTTTTCTGGAATCTCTCCCCTGTGTGGGAGCTAGTCTGTCTTCTTCTATCTTTCCTTGACTTAAAAATAAACTTTCATATTTCTACACACTTCATTAGTCCTTGGACATTGTTTTTCAAAATCGACTGGACAAGAGCCCAGTAAGAGGAGAAACTCTGCATCAATATCATGAATAATAAAGAGTTATTTCCTGATCTAGGAAAGCCTTTATCAGAAAAAAACAGGTTTAGTTATGCTTTTCAAATCTCAATTCCTAGTGATTATAAACTTATTAGTTTAGGTGGAATTTTATATCAGTTAGAAATCTTAACTTTAGAAAATTGTTCACACTATAATAAAAGTGTCTTCTCTATTTGGCTATAAACCGATGATTTTAATACCCAGTATGTTAACTTTCTTCATTAATCTGCTTTAAAACTAATATATCAATCTAAGTTACATATATTCTAGTTTCAGTGAGAGATTTTGTTTAATACCAATGCCAGGATGATAACCTAGGTCATATAATAAAACGGAAGAGTGCGCATGGCAAACAACTCTTCATCAACTGTTATTTATACATGTAAGCAATATATTTAAGTGCCGCCCCTATGGTGTTACAACACATAGCTGGTATACAAACACAGAATTACAACAAAAGCCTATTTTTGGACTTCTACGCTCAAGACATCTGGCTAGCTGATACAACTATACACACACGATTAATCTACTCATTAGAAATACATTGCTATATGACTAAATCTTGCATCTTGACAATTTTTCCGTTGACTGCATTTATCAGCAAATTATTCATAAGATAAATGCCAGGGAATATGACTTTACTGACAACCCAACAAGATTCCACACGTGAATCATTTACATGGACTCTTTATCATATTTGCAGCTGAATCTAGGAGAATAATCTTCTACTGGAAGAAGAAACAGACACACTTAAAAGGTATCTGAATGCCCTGGGAGAAGGCTGGAGAAAATACTTGCCCTGGGAGAAGGCTGGAGAAAATACTTCCAGAATAATATTTTGTTAAATTGATCTGTTCATCTTTTCCCCAAAGAAGAAATATTTCCAGATGTTATATGTGCTTACATCTGCTTAATTGAACTAGTTCATAAAACACAGGTTCTTGTTGTTTTAATGGTTAGTTATATTTTTCTTATTTCTCTGTGGAGAAAAAGAAGCAGAGGGGGGGAAAAACATTTTCTCACCTTTGCCAATTCTGACCAGGAATATGGAATAATAACATTTATTTTGTCCAAAGTACACGGTAGGTGCTCATTAAATATGCTGTTGAATATTGCAGAAAGAGGCTGATCTTGATTAATCCCAGATGCAAATGTACAAAGGTCAACCTTTGAACCCAATCCTGGCCCAATTTTACAATGACTGTCGGCCTCCTTTATGGATACAGCTTAAGAGAAGAACAGGAGTTCAGTAAGGTCTAAATGACTCTGAACTTTTAGAATTTTGTTAATATAGGAAGAAGTTGCTTTTTCTGTGGGTCATAGGAAAGAAGATGTTAAGCAAAAAAATATGGAAATAGAGTTTTGAAGAGGATATTTGCAATCCTTGAAAGAGCTTGCTGTAAAGGTGATTGGTAAAGGTAAGGGTAAATGGTTGCAGCCATTTATAAGAAAGCAGCATGTGCTATTCATGTTTTTTCTCTTTTTTTGGTACTGGGGATGGAATCTAGGCTCATTCTACTTCTGAGATACACCCTCACCCTTATTGCTGAGTAGAATTCCATTGTGTGTATTTCCCATAATTTTGTAATTCATTCATCTGTTGTTGGCTTTGGGTTTCTGATATATTGACTTAATGATGTTGAGATATGTTCCTTCTATTCCAATTTTCAGTAGAGTTCTTAACATGAATGGGTGTTGAATTCTGTCAAATGCTTTTTCAGCATCTATTGAAATGATCATGTGATTCTTGTTTTTAGTTTGATTTATGTGGTGAATAACATGTATTGTTTTGCATATGTTGAACCAGCCTTGCTTTCCTGGGATGAAACCAACTTGGTCATGGTGTGCAATTTTCTCAATGTGGTTTTGAATGCGCGTGGCTTGTAAATGTTTTTTTTGTTTGTTTGTAAATGTCCAAGTCTTTTTCTATGTTCTGAAAATTCTCTGAAATTATTTCTCTGAAGAGGTTTTTGATACCCGTGGTCTGTGCTTCTAAACCTTCTTCAATACCTTTTATCCTTAGATTAGGACATCTTTTATTGTCTGTATTTCTTGGATGGTCAGGATGTGTTGTAATATCTTCTGTATATTGTTGACTGTGTTTACAGTTTCGAATGAACTGTCTTCCAGGAGTAATACCCTGTTTTCCATGTGGTCAAGCCTGCTAGACCACATGGTTTCTATTGCAGTCTTTAATTCATTTATTGACTCCTTTGCTTTGTTCAGAGTTTCTTTCTGATTCTTTCTTATTGCCTCAACTTCCTCCTTCATCTCCTCTATGCTTTCTTTGAGGCCTTTCATTATTCTGAAGAACAAAATTTGGAATTCTCTGTCTTGCATTTCCTGCAGGTCAGTATCATTAATCTCACTTGTTGATGCACTGTGAGTGTTTCTTGTTTCCTCGCTGTTCCTCATTCTCTTATTTTTGGTGTTTTCAATTTTGTATTTCTGTTGCCTCTGCATTAGCTTCCTTTCTGTGTATAAGACATCTTGATGGTCCCTGTAGATCCAATTGGGTCTGTACGCTGCAGACTGTGGTTCCCTCCTGTCTGGTTGACAGGGGTGGTGTATGTGTGGGGGGAGGGGTGCACATGGGCTCCGGAACTCGAGTGGTGGCATGTGAGGCACACTCCGAGGCATGGTGTTGCGTGCAGGCTCCAAGGCTTGGGTGGAAAGAAGGTACCCAGGCTCCGAGGTGTAGGTGTTGGGGGTCATGCTGGCTCCGAGGCTCAGGTGTCAGTGCTGGAAGATGCCTGGTCTCTGATGCATGGGTGCTGGGGATTGCACGGGCAACAAGGGAGGAATGTGGGATCTGGGGCACGGGTGGTGGTGCCAGATGGTGCCAGGGCTTGAGGTACGGGTGTTGGGGATTACTCGGGCTTAGGGAGGTGTGCGGGTTCCAAGGCTCCAGTGGTGGTGACGGAAGATGCCTGGGCTCTGAGGCACGGGTGTTGGGGACCAGGCGGTCTCATAGCGCAGTGGCGGGGGGAGGTGCGTGGCTTTGGCAGGAGCCCACCCTAGGGCAGCCTTTGAGGGGTATTCACGATCTGCTGTTGGGATGGCCCCATCACTCAGAGAATTCTGCTCCAGTTCCCCACCCAGATTTGCTGATGGAGACAGGGGGCTATTAGCCCTGGCTGTAGGGTCCGGGAGAAAATGGCTCCTTTCTGATTCTGCCGACACAGAATTGTAGTTCTTTGTGGGATTCTGTAGCTGGTAGACTCTGTGTCTGTGTAGTCATATTCAGGTTACTGGATATTGGGTTTTGGTTCTTTGGATGTGAGATGTTCAGTTCTGAGCCCCCGAGGTGATTTTGAGATAGGCTCGTTCAGGGGCCCCTATTCTGTCGCCATCTTGGATCTTTACCTGTTTTATTATTTTTGTTATGTATATATATATTTTTTTTTTAATTTATGTATTCATCTATTTTTGGTGGTACTGGGAATTAAACCCAGAGGCGTTCTACCTCCAGGTTATACCTTCAGCCCTATTTTTTTTTATTTTGAAAAAGAGTCTCACTAAGTTGCTGAGGGCCTTGTTAAGTTGCTCAGGTTGGCCTTGAATCTAATACCCTCCTATCTCAGCTTCCCAAATACTGGGATGACAGGTGGGAACACACCCGGCTTCCTGAAGTATATTTCTAACTATGATTTAAAAATTATTTTTAAAACTCAATGTCACACCCAAAATCAGTGTGTTCCTGGGGACTACATGCAAAACCCAACTTTATAAATCACATTGCACTCTACATCAGTGGAGAGGCATTGCATGTTTAAGAGATTCTACCCATGTTCTTTCTCTAATTGCTAAATCTTACCATGAAGTGAACAATCAGTCAAGCACATGCTGTACAGATTCAAGTGTTCATATAATCAGATCTGTTAAATATATCACACAACTAGAGGTTCATGTATTACTTCTTACTGAGAGCATAAATATCCTGAAGCCAAAGAAAATTCACCACTGGCACAATTCTTTTCTGTTTGCATTTGAAACTTCCCACTGTACCTGTAATGGGGTGACGGGTTGCCTCTGGCTTCACAGTTTAAAGTTATCTTTTTATCCTCTGAACCAACAGGGAAAATACCGTTGCTGGGCTCTTTGACAAACACAGGGCCTTGTAAGAGAAGCTCACCTATGTGGGTGGGAGAAACAAAAATAATTAGAGTAATAAACACAACATATTGAAAAGCTGCGTGTCAGAATAAAGAAGGAAAACGACCAACTAGTGTTTGCTTCAAAACAAACAAGCAAATGAACAAACAAAGAAAAATAAGGTAGAGCTCCATTTGCCTTCAAAGCAACATGCTCTGTAGAAACTAAACTCCTCTGTTAACCAGGCATGGTGGCACACACTTGCAATCCCAGTACTGGGGAGGCTGAGACAGGAGGATCTCATATTCGAGACCAGTCTCAGCAACTTAGTGAGACTCTCAGTAACCTAGTGAGACCCTGTTTCAAAACAAAATATAAATAAAAGAGAGCTGAGGGTGTGTCTCAGAGGTAGAAGACCCCTGGGTTCAACCCCTAGTACCAAAAATAGAGAAAAAGAAACTGCTTGTTAGAAGCATCTGCCAAAACCATCTAAACAGTAAGAGCTCTAAGAGAATGAGAGTTAGTATAAATAACTTTGTCATTATAAGATCACTTAAGACTATAAATAAGGTTATAGTAATTACTTTTTATCTCTTTTTGGTGGTACTGGGGATTGAACTCAGGGGCATTCTGCCTTCAAAATACACCCCCAGCTGTTTCTTCTTTCTTGAAATAATGCCTTGCTAGGTTGCTGAGAGTCCCCCTGCATTGCTGAGGCTGGCCTCAAACCTACTCTTCTCCTTTCTCAGCCTCCTAAATACTGGGATTACAGGCATGCATCACCACATCCAGCTTACAGTAATTTACATTTTATAACAGTAAACTATACAAACTGGGCATGGTGGCACATGCTTGTAATCCCAGTAGTTCGGAGGCTGAGACAGGCTGAGACAGGAGGATCATACGTTTGTAGACAGCCTCAGCTGCTTAGTGAGACCTTCTGTAACTTAGTGACATCCTGTTTCAAAATAAAGAATAAGAAATAAGGCTGGGGGTATAATTCGGAGGTAGAAAGCCTCTGGGTTCAATCCCCAGTACTGCAAAAAAAAAATATACTTAAGTATTCTTCAGTGAGCAAACTATCATAAGAAGTCTTTTTTCTGTCATAAACCTCTTTGCAAAAGTAAATAGGTGAAATCAAAATCAACTGAGCCGGGAATGGTGGCAGACAACTATAATCCTAGTACTAGGGTGGGTGAGACAGGAGGATTGCAGGTTGGAGGCCAGTCTCAGCAGTTTAGCAAGACCCTCAGCAACTTAGCAAGACACTGCTTCAAAATAAAAAATAAATAGGGCTGGGAGTATAGCTTAGAGGTAAAATACCTCTGGGTTCAATACCAACAACACACACACACACACACACACACAAAATCAGTTGAACACCTGAGTGTAGTTTTTCCTCCTAATATCTGCTGAGCATACAAATCTTAAGGTTGACTGAGTTACTCTGCCGTTCAGAGAGAAAAACAGTATTTGGTGGGGTTTCCATTTTATTACTAATAAATTGAAGAAAAAGATATAGCCCTGAACTGGACTTTGGTCCAGGACCCTTGAATATTCCCCGAAGAGGATTTCCATACACACATAGAAAACCAAACATCTCTCCCATTGAATTATGCTTTTGAAAAGAAGCTAGATAATAATGCTATCTGTAAGTGCTTATGCAACTACGGTTGTATAATCATTGCAAGAGCAACTCTAAAAACAAACAAAATTCACAGGGGGGAAAGAAAGCTCTTTCCTTTCTTGGAATGTTTCAGCAAAATCACAGAGGAGTTTCTATTGAAGCAGAAAATGAATAAAATGAATAAACATACTAAGAGAGACAGCGAGTCTGTCGATAGCAAGACAAAGGAAAGGAGATTGAAGAGTCTCCCAAGGCCCTGAGACTATGAACTTAACATGTTGGCTACTTCCAACAGCAATAAGCATTAATAAAAAATATTTACCCGCAGCACAATAGCAACAATAAATAGACACCACACTTTCAGAATGATCGCTGCATGCATGACCATAGCAGCAGCTGCAGCTACTGGGTAAGCCTTCTGTGCCGAGCCCTGAGCCTCAGTCTCTGCCATCGACTCTGATGTTAGTTCTACAATTGTCCCCAAGGTACAGAAGAGAAATATGCAGCCTTTGAATGGTCAGGGGACATTTCACAGGGAATTTCAGAATGTACAGTATGCACACTACAATGACAGATTCCAGGGTCCATGCAAAGACACCCTCTTGCCGTGTGTGTGTGTGTGTGTGTGTGTGTCTGTGTATGTGTGTGTGTGTGTGGTGTATGTGGTGCGTGTGTCTCACTAGGGATTGAACAGAGGAACATTCTACCTCTGAGCTACACCCCCAGCCCTATTTTTTGTTTTTTATTTTGAAACAAGCCCTCATTAAGTTGTAGAGGGCCTTGCTAAGTTTCTGAGGCTGGCTTTCAAACTGTGATCCTCCTGTTTCAGCTTCTCAAGTACTGGGATTACAAACATGCACAACTAAGCCCAGAGAAAGAGGTGTGTTAAATGACAAAGAAAACTTTTTAAATTTTATTTTTCTACAAGTGACCACAATAAAATATTCAAATATTTATCCTGTCACCATCTAGTAGAAGTCAAATCCCAAATGGTACTGCATTTATTCTCCAGAGACCACTATTAATTTTAGATCAGGGTGTGAAGTAACTAAAAGCATTTTTCCTGAGACCCTTTTGAGAGAATGATAATATGAGATAATGTGCTAACATTTATTGAACATTTAGCATTTGCCATTGTAATGGTTTGTATTTAGAATGTCCCCCTAGTCCACATGCAAACGAGGCAGCCATGTTGGAGGCAGGGCTTGGTTGCTAAGGAACGGCCCCTGGGGGCGTGGCCTTGGGACGATATAAGGCCTCTCCTCTCCTGCTCTCTTTCTCTGCTACCGGCCTCCATGATGTGAGAGCAGAGTCTTGCTCTCTCCTTCTCTCTACTTCCCACCACCATGCCCTGAACTCCGCGCATCCAACCTGCTGTGGACTGAACCTCCAAAACTATGAGCAAATAAATCTTTCTTACTCTAAGTTGTGTGGTCAGTTGTTTTGCAGTTTTGCATTACAGGAGTAGAAATGCTGATCAAAACACTGGGCACCATAATAGGTCATTTATCCCCTTGTCTCCCTTATCCACAGAGGGTGACCTCTGACCCCATCTCCAACTCCCTAAGGTCAGGCCACGATGTCTTTGTTTTTGCTTCTGAGACATGCTGAACTCCTTGCCATCTTTGGGGTTCATGCATGTGTTATTCTTATCATTCAGAACCTAACATAAATACCATCT
This sequence comes from Glis glis, assembly GCA_004027185.1. Lineage (NCBI taxonomy): Eukaryota > Metazoa > Chordata > Mammalia > Rodentia > Gliridae > Glis > Glis glis. Next base: position 21,841 of record PVJS01000202.1, on the reverse strand, counting down.
TCTTAAATGTGTCTACTCCCCCATCTGAAGTCACTAATCATACCTTACCACACCGGTCATGGACACAATGGTCACAACTCACTATCTCATTGGCCCTCCATGTACAAACACTGTTCATATTTATATAGATGGCACTGACTTACAATGGTTTCCACTCACGATGTTTCAACTTTACATTGTCCCCAAAGCAATATGCATTCTTTGAAACCATAGTTGAATTGTGAATTTCGAGCTTTTCCCAAGCTAGTGATATGTGACACAATCCTCTTTTTAATTGTATTGTATTCACTGTACTGTATTGTATTTATTTGGGTATTAGAAATTGAAACAAGGTGCATTCTACCTCCAAGCTACACCCCCAGACCTTTTTACTTTGAAACAGGGTCTTGCTAAGTTGCTGAGACTGGCCTCGAACTTGCAATCCTCCTATCTCAGCCTCCCAGATCCTGGGGTTACAGGTATGCACCACCACGCCGGGCTGGTACAATGCTCTTTTGGGATGCTGGGCAAAAGAAGAAAACCAGTTCCCAGTTAGCCCCAGAATCATGCGAAGAAATAACCCATACTCTACAGCACATCTCGTTGCTAAACTAGAATGTCAGGTTGGGTGAGATACGTTAGATGCATTTGCCACTTACAGTGTTTGCAACTTAGGATGGGTTTCTGGGGACCTCACCCCCTTCAACTTAAGTTGAGGAGCATGTGAATCCACGTTGGTTATTGATCTGTGTCAAATTCATTGCTGTACCCCAGCCCCTAGAACATGATAGATATCCAACATCTATCTGCTGATGAATGAATAAGATGAATGAAATAATTCTCACAATAACTCCATATAAGGAAGATACCATTTTAGAGCTGGTGATTGATAGAGCTGAGATTTTAATTCCAGTGTTTAAGTTCTTGTCCTGTAGAGTGTCTGGCCTCTCCACAAGTGAGGCACAGAGAAGGTATACAACCCCCCCCCAAAAATGGTAGCAGCGTTTCTTGGTGGGACCCCTGGATTCAGACCTGGTCCTCACTGTTTTTGGTTTATGTCCCTTTCCATGAAACCTCAGTACTCTGACTAGGGTCAGAGGCAAAAATCAGCCATCAGCCTGTGTTTTCAACTTCAGTATTTCCTGATGCCTCCGGAGTTAACAGTGTGTGAGGCTCACATCCTCCAACTCGGAAATTTAAATCTCCTAAAGGCTTTTCTGGTTATGGGCAGCCAGTGTGGAGCCTCTACCGAGTCTTAAAAAGTAAGGACAAATTAATAATCGAACATGACAGGTTCATCCATGCTTCCGGCTCAGAAAAAAGACAAAAGCCACTCAATCTCACTATTCTGGGATAAAATAGTATTGAGAGATGCTGGGGAATCATACCCTGGTCTCTTGCCAGCGATACGAACTTAAAAGGAATAGATTCTGAATTCTGTACTAATCTGAAAGAAATTTTCCAACATTTTCTATGCAAAATGAATTTTGATCCTCCAAAGGACAGGGCCTTGACTATTCACAGAGACATTTGTGCCCAGCCAGAAGGAGCAAGACTAAAAACAGAAGGGGCGTCTTGCCTAACTAAGTGGGTTCCATGTAACATTTAGATTGATGCCGAGCTTGACTTTTTGTGACAGGGGCATTTTTTTGATATGCTAGCCTGGCACCGAAGCTCCATTTTAAGTTTACAACCTAAAATAAAGGGCATATAACATTTCCAAACAGGACTAATAAGTCCAGAAATCCAATCCTAAAGTGTTATTTTTTCCCCCCAAACACCCACGGGCAACTAGGAATAACTGCCTTTGAATGTAAGTACAAGCTTTATGGGCTCCTAAGGTAATGTCACGTAAAAGATCAAATGGCGGCCGATCAATTCTAATGTTCCTACGCCATACAATTTTTATGAAGACCGACAAAGAGAAATAGGCAAGGGATTCTAGGCTATTGCATGAATTTTTACCAAAAGGAATGAAATTCCTAAAAGAGAAGAGATGTTATCTCTGAAATTCCTGGGGAAACAGAGAACCTTGTTTTCCCATGCTGGTTTCCATCATATCTACAAGAGAAAAATAATAATAATAATAAAGGAAGTACATTTTGCAATGAAGAGGATAAATTTGAAAAGGAAGCTGGGGGTAGACAAAGCTATTGAAGGTAAAATTCAAGAAGATGTGGATCTAGAATGGAATTTAGGTAGCGAAGCTAAACAGAATGAGCACTAGCCTGGGCTAAAGAAAGGGAAATAAGTCAAGAAGAGTGGCGCACGCCTGTAATCCCAGTACTTGGGAGGCTGAGACAGGAAGATTGCAGGATCACAGCCAGCCAGCAATGTAGTGAGACTCTCAGCAACCGAGCAAGATCCTGTTTCAAAAACAAAAGATAAAATAGGGCTGGGGGTGTAGCTTAGAGTTAGAATGCCCCTGGGTTCAATCCCCAGTACCACAAAAAAAGAAGAAAGAAAGAAGGAAGAAGGAAGGAAGGAAGGAAGGAAGGAAGGAAGGAAGGAAGGAAAGAATTAAGGAGCCAGACACAGCAGTGCATTCCTATAATCCCAGTACTTGGGAGACTGAGACAGGAAGATCACAGGGTCATGACCAGCCTCAGCGACTTAGCCAGACCCTGTTTCAAAATAAAAAATAAAAAGGGTTGGGGGTGTAGCTCTAAGGAAGAATGCCTTTGGGGTTAGTACCAGTACCAGTACCAAAAAATAAATCTATAAAATGCAGAGTGAAATAATTTGTTTCCAATGAGATGAGATCTGTACGCTGAGCCCTACCATTCTAACAAAGATGGAAACTTTTTTTAGCCATAGGACATCATTTTTTTTTTGGCATCCATAGCATGAAGCTAGTAAATGCCAAATGAACAAGTAAAGACCAAATTAAGATTCCATTTATATTCTTCCAAAGTCAGGGGAGGATAATACTTCATTTCTTTAACAAATATTTGAATGCCAGACACCTGCCACATACAAAAAGCTGGCCATGGTAGACACAGTTGGACACTCATGGGGAGTTACTGTCTACTCTTTTCTGTAGCCTCTCAAACTGGCTTCGCCATGGAGACCGACAGGGACAGACATGTTGGCATCCCGGGACACTACAGCTCTTGGCTGGGAGGCAGAGTAACAGGGGAGATGAGGTCATGAGACTAGAAATAGTGGAAGAGGGCATGGTGGTTTGTTAGGCTGCCACAACAGAACAGAATCTGCGACAACAGCAAAAATGTCTATCCTGACAGTGCTGAAGGCTAGAAGTTTGAAATCAAGGTGTCAGAGGTTGGTTTGTGTTAAGGGCTGGGAGGGAGGGATCTGCTCTAGGCCTTCCTCTCTGGCTTATAGATGGCCCTGTTCTCTGTGAGTCTTCTCTGTTTGCAGAGAATAATGGTTTGCATTTAGAATGTCCCTCTAGCCCTCATGGACGCAAGGTAGCCATGTTGAAGGCGGGGCTTGGCTGTGAAGGATGGGTGCCTGGGGGTGTGGCACACCCCTTGTTTCTGCTCTCTGCTTCTGGCCTCCATGATGTGAGAGCAGAGCTTTGCCCTCTCTCTCCCCGCTTCCTACCACCATGCCCCGAGCTTCAGACCCTGGCCTCACATGGCCTGCAGCAAGAATCTCAAGACACTGTGATCAAATAAACGTCCCCTCGTCCAAGTGTGGTCAGTCGTTTGGGTTATAGTAGTGAGAATGTTGATGGAGACACCCTTCTATAAGTGTCTCTCTGTCCAAATTCTCCCTTTCTGCAAGCCAGCCAGCCTTGATGGATTAGGGTGCACCTTACTGACCTTGTCTTAACTAATTACACTTGTAATGATCCTATTTCTAAATAAGGTCACATTCCGAGGTTCTTGCAGTCGGCGCTTCAACATATGAATTGAACTAAGGGGTAGCACAGTTCAACCCATAAGAAGGGATATGGCAGAGCCTGCTAGGAGCCTCTAAGAAAGTCTCTGGTTATTTTTTTAACAGAAGCAAAGGAAATGCTGACATTGTCTTTCTTTCTTTCTCTTTCTTTCTTCTTTCTTTCTTCCTTTCTTTCTTTCTTTCCTTCTTTCTTTCTTTCTTTCTTTCTTTCTTTCTTTCTTTCTTTCTTTTTCTGGATATGGAAACTGTTAAGTGAGAAAGGAATACTGGGAACTACTGTCACTATCTGGACACTATGAAGGGAAAAATATATAATACGCATATTTTATATGAATATAAAATGTATGTATTTTTATAAAACATATATAAGCCAGGCATGTTGGAGCACACCTGTAATCCCAGTACTTGGGAGGCTCAGACAGAAGAATTACAGGTTCAAGGCCAGCCTCAACAATTTAGCAAGACCCTCTGCAAACTAGCAAGACCCTGTTTCAAAATAAAAACAATAAAAAAGGCTGGGAGTGTAGCTCAGAGGTAGAATGCCCCCGGGTTCAATCCATAGTGCCACACACACTCAAACACACATATATATGTATGCATAAAATATTCTAAAATGTACATATAAGATATATAATATATATAAAGCATATATTATATATTTAAATATGAATATATTATATAATATACATATTATTACATATTTATACTTACATATTATATACTAATATTTAAAATATATACATATTCACTAAATATATAATACAAATATTTTAAATATAAAATATATGTGAATATATAAAATATAAAATCCAATCCAGAGACCACAGAAAAGCCAACTCAGAGACTTTTGAGTGCATAAACCGACATGAACTATGTAACTCCAAGCATCGTGTGCTAGAAGATAAATCTCTAGTGCACAGTTGTCGCCTGTAGCTAGAAGCTCTACTGTATCACCAACACCCTAGGAAAAGGGGGGAAAAAGCAGACAGCAGGTTTAAGATGAGAGAAGAAAATAAAAAGCTTAAGAGGAATAGGGAACGTGTCTGTTGTCCACATCTGAAAGTGTCATCAGGCAATTAGGTTAAGAGAAGCAAGTGATGCAGGAGTGTGGCACTCTGCCCCCCTGAAGGATGGTGAGCCAAAGAACTGGATGTAAAGTGGTCACTCTTGAAACGGCTAAATGAATGGTTCACTCCATGCATTCTCCCGATCTTTATTTCCTGATTTGTCTATAAACAGAAAGCAAGAAGCCGCATGGGAACCAGCATTCGATAATTAGGAAATTAAAATTGAAACGGACCCGTTAAACTTCACAGGTGCTAGGAAAAAATGTTCAAGTAAAAACACACTCCTTCCCAGAATGGCAGATCCCTTTCAAGGTATGATCAATTTTACCAAGAATTACATTAATCTTTTACCTGCAATTTGCTGAAGAAAATGAAAAGAACATGCTTATATCCATATTAGTATGCTTACATAATGGTTTGCAATTAAAATTAAATATCTAGATTTTGGTACTTTTTTGTGGTACTGGGGATTGAACCCAGGGATATTCTACCTCCAGGCTACACCCCCAGCCCTATTTTTAATCTGTATTTTGAAACAGGGTCTCACTAAGTTGCGGAGGCCTCACTAAGTAGCTGAGGCTGGCCACAAAGCTGGATCCTCCGGTCTCAGCCTCCCAATTACTGGGATTAAAAGCATGCACCACCACACCTGGCTTGGTACTTTTATTTAGTAAAGTAATAACAAATTTGAATGAAAGGTCTGATCTATTTCACTAGGCTGATTAATATTCAGTCTGTACTATTGTTCAGTAAAAGAAGAGAATTTAGGAGAAATTAAGATGGCCTATGTTGATTTTTTAATCCAATGGCTATCTTTCAAATTGTTGTGATGTTTACAATTAAGTAAAAAGGCTAATCCATTTACACTTATATTGTCAGAAAAAATGCCTTTGGGGGGAAAAGAGACCAATAGGAGATGGGTTGAAGTTTTTATAGATTGAAATATTTTCATAATACTGTGGCTTTCTTTATTTAAATTCATGCTATTGTTTGTTTGTTCATTTGTTTTTTGTGGTACTGGGGATTGAACCCAGAGACATTCTACCTCTGTGCTATACCCCAACCCTATTTCATTTTTTCATCTTGAAACATGGTCTTGCTAAGTTGCTAAGGGGCTCACTAAGATGCTGAGGCTGGCCTCAAACCGGCAATCCTCCTATCTCAACCTCCCAAGTACTGGGATTACAGGTGCGTACCACCACATCTTGCCATTCTGTTGTATTTTTTGTGAATGTGAGCTCCAGTATTTTTGAACCTGCCTGAAGTCTGTGCATAAATCCCACATCACCACTGTAGCTTTTTTGCTAGATGTTTTAATAGCAATTCCACATGTAAGCAAAAGTTAGAAAGCTATTGGGAGACACAGTGTGCAATGTGTACAATACACCAGGAAAACACAATTCCTTTGTTTGAAAACACACTTGAATCCCCAACTTCTATGATACCAGCTTTCACTGAGCATCTTTGAAATGTGCACACTTACAAGGTTGTCACCCATCATATGGAAAAGAGTTCATTAATGAATTCCTTTTGAATTATTTCCTTAACATATTGCTCTAAGAAGGTTTAATAGAGATGATTACATTTGTGGGTTTCTATTCTTTAGCAAAGAGTTTGGGTCAAGAGTTCTTGGGTCCAGACACGATTCCCTTTCCTGTATTTAAGAAAGAATGTTTCACATCAAACTCTAGTTCAAGGCATTGTTTCTATGAAAACATAATTATACGATAAAGAATCTCCATTAAAAATTGGTGGTAATGGAGACACTATTAAAAAGCAATTCTAACTGGTGATTGCATTTCACAGTATTTTTTGCAGCTGTAATCTCAGATAGTACAAAAGAACACAGTCTCTTCCTAGCCTCACCTCGCTCCACAGAAGCCAGAATTTTGTTAGTAGATGCGTGAGCATATAAAAATACCATCCATTGCCTTCCTCCCGTATCTTTTCCCAAGCAAGGAGCCTGCTCTCCTGAGGGGAATTAAGCAAGGATTGAGGAAGGTAGAATGATCCAATGAGGACCTCTTCTAAAATATTGTCTTGAGCTATGGAGTATGGAGTAACTCAGAAATGCTTAGGCTGCCAGGTGTGGTGGTGCACACCTGTAATCCTAGTACTTGGGAGGCTGAGACAGGAGGATCACAGGTTCCAAGTCAGCCTCAGCAACTTAACAAGACCCTGTTTCCAAATAAAAAATGAAATAGGGCTGGGGTGTAGCTCAGAGGTAGAATGCCCCTGGGTTCAATCCTCAGTACAAAAAAAAAAGCATTGCTTAGGTTTATATTCTTCATGACCCACAATTTAAAAAATTTGCTTTCCAACATGAGTTATTACAGACACAAGATACATGTGTATATAATCACATATACAACTGATTAAAAAAAGCTTCTTGAAATAATACTAATCCTTACTGCATGTTGGACCACAACATTTTTTCTTTCTGTTCTATTCTCTATTCTATTCATCCAATCCACTTCATCCTTCTCTTTTTCTTAATGCTAGACATAAACTACCATATTAATATCATTACTCATTGGTCGGTTCTTATCCCTGCTTTGATTACCCCTGATCTAGAGGCCAGTCTTGGTACCAATATCCTAGGTAATTATTTTTTAGGGGACAGTGTGATAATTGCAAAGCATTTCTTTCATTTCCTTCACAGAGGAATGAAACCAACCTTGGCAATGAAGTAAAGAAATAAAATCACCTCCAGTGGAAAGAAGCCAGGCATGGTGGCACACACCTGTAATCCCAGTACTTGGGAGGATGAGATAGGAGGATCGCAGGTTCAAGGACAGCCTCAGCAACTCAGCGAGGCCTTCAGAAACTTAACAAGACCCCTTTTCAAATTAGAATAAAATAAAAATAGGACTGAGGGTGTACCTTGGAGGTTGAATGCCCCAGGGTTCAATCCCCAGTACTATTAGGGGGGTAAAAAAATGGAAAGAATACTACTGGTCCTAAGATGTAGTAAAGACAAGAACGCCTTCCCCAAATCTGTCAAACTACTATATCTGCTACGGTCTTAAGGAAGAGAGAATACTGTGCCTTCTTATAATACTGGCACATCAGGACACATCTTTTTGAAAATCATTGCTTCTCCATGCTATATAGTATGGAACAAAGTCCCTCTTTCTTACATATTCTTAGTTAATAAGCATCTGCCGAGTCTCTAAAGTCAACAAGATCCTATAAAAAGAAAAATGACATTGACAACTAAGCCCTGTACTAGACTCGACACTGTGCATTTATTAATTCACCGTGTGTGTGTGTGTGTGTGTGTGTGTGTGTGTGTGTGAGAGAGAGACAGAGAGAGAGAGAGAGAGAGAGAGACTTGGGATTGAACCCAGGAACATTCTCCCTCTGAGCTACATCCCCAGGCCAATTTTATTTTTTATTTTGAAACAGGTTCTCCTTAAGTTGCTGAGAGCCTCCTAAGTTACTGAGGCTGGTCTCACATCTATGTTCCTCCTGTTTCAGCCTCCCAAGTACTGGAATTACCTGTGTGCGCCATCATGCCCGGCTAATTCACTTAATTCTAAGTGAATATAAACCGTCTGAATTAAAATGTGGTGCTCATTTTAACTTTTATTGCTCTCCTGAATACTGGCACAGATTATACACAAGTCATTCTCTGGGCTGGAAAGGATGCGTTAATTTGGGAGCTCGATGTAGTTCCCGGGTCTAGAGAACCATAGAGCTGTGTGTATGAGAAGCCAAGCAACTGTGGAGGGATGCTTAGGGAACTCTGTCTCAACTCTTTCCTGAATCCTTCCTCAGAATCACCACTTAGTAGTCATCTTAAAGTAGTCTTTTAGTAGTGAAAAGTGTCTGCATATTTTACTCATCATAATAACTGTATCCTACTATATATTGTTTTTATTTGTTTTTCACTCCTATTTCCCCCATTCTTGAGCTTTTAACTTTCAGAAGGCAGTGACCACATTTAACCCACATTTCTACCCATTGAGACATGCAAGATATTGATTGAATATATTAGAAAACTTGGTAAATTAGCATCACACTAGAAATCAATCCAAATATCCTCCCCAAGTTTATGTTCTATGGCAAATTATTATTATTATTATTATTATTATTGTTGTTGTTGTTGTTATTGTTATCATTATTGTTTGTGTTACTGGGGATTAAACCCAGGGCCATTTTCCCTCTGAGTTATACCTCCAGCCTATTTTATTTATTTTTTAAACAGTCTCTCTTAGCCAGGCGTGGTGGTGCACGCCTGTCATCCCAGTATTTGGGAGACTGAGACAGGAAGATCACAGGTTCAAGGCCAAATTCAGCAACTTAGCAAGACTCTCAGCAACCTAGTGAGACCCTGTTTCAAAACAAAAATAAAAAATGGGCTGGGGGTGTAGCTCGGAGGGAGTTTGTCCCTGGGTTCAATCACCTGTACCACAAAATAAATGAACAGCAAATAAACAAACAAAAATAAATTCAGGGTCTTGCTAGGTTGCTAGGAGCCTCGCTAAGTTGCTCAGGCTGGCCTCAAACCTGCAATCCTCCTGTCTCAGCCTCCCATGTACTGGGATTACAGGTGTGAACCACCATGCCCAGCTGGCAAATTATTTTAAATTACAAGATGTTATTGCTAATCAAAGACTTTGGCCAGTTCCAGGATAACCCTACGTAGGTGCTCTGCCTCTAACTGTAATATCTGCATCCAACTATAAAAATAATTTGTTATATAAAAATATCAGCTTCCAATAGAAGCTAATTCAGTGACCACATCTATGGCTCTTTAAAAGTACCCTCACTGGGTCCTGGCAGAGGCCTTTCCTGTTAATAGGTGGCTACTTCTATTTGGGCAATTTGAAGCTCTGGGTCATCTTCACCCCATCCACTCCCTCTTGAGTACTGTAAATATGGTAGTAGGCACGAGTAGCATCACTAAAACACACACACACACATGCACATACACACACACACACAGCACTTTTAACACTATCTGTGAGCCCTGTAAGGTATGGCCGGAGAAGATCAAGAACAAAGAAACCCGAGAAATGGCGTAATTGCAAAGAGAAACACCTCTAACCATTCCCTTGTCTCCTAGCCAAGGACTTTACCAAATTTGGCCTGACTCCAAGCCCACCAACTGGCGGGACACACAATTGCTCCTGTACTCTCTCTTCCTTCCTAACCCCATAAAAAGCCCCAAGTCTGTAAGAAAGCAAGCTTCTGACTCCTGTGGGTTCTCTCCCTGGTCATTGTTCCCTCCCAGGCTTTTACCCCAAGTAAAGGCTGTCCTTTGCTGTTGAGCCGTGTTCCTTTGTGCCTCTATTCCTATAACACCATCAACACTCCACTAGATCTACGGCAGAACTGAGTGCTAAAGCAAAGCTCCATTCCTGTGTTTTAATGACTTGTTTGAAAGCAGCAGCTGCCTTAACCATTTAAAACAGAACCAAACAGAAAAAGTTGAGCTTCTGCTGGGCCATCTCATTGCTCAGACCTCCACAAAAGCTTACTGGGGTTATAGTCATTTTCCAGAGAGAGGAGCATTTACACAGGTCTTGCAAAGTGTCCCCAAATCTACAAGAAATCATTTCTGTGAACCATGAATTTCGTTAACAAGTAACCAACATGCGATTCTTCCTTGAGGCTAATTCTTCTAAAGTTGGGATAACATGTAAGCATTCAAATCAGTCACCTACTGGCTGCCTGAACGTCGCCACGTTTCTGTTTCTTCCTGTCACAGTGAGGGCTTTGCCTTTTGTCTTCCTGAAAGGACCTGAGGTAGGCTGCTGTCTTTTCCAGGTTTTTATAAGAATGAAATTCTATAATTACATGAAAGGCAGATGACTTAAATCACAGAGGCCAGGAAACTGGTTTGCAAAGGTACATATTAGAGGCTGTTGGACCAAAACTACCCTGAAGATTTAGATTTGGATCAGAGAATATTCTGATGGGAAGAACAAAGCAAACCAGGACTTCCCTGAAATAGCCTCACTTACAATTCCAAAGATAGCAGGCATAAAGTCAAATTTCACAATAATATTTTGTGTGTGTGTGTGTGTGTGTGTGTGTGTTACTGGGGATTGGACCCAGGGGCGTTCTACCCTCTGAGCTACACCCCCAGCCCTATTTTTATTTTTTATTTTGAAACAGGCTCTCACTAAGTTGCTGAGGCTGGCCTTGAACCTGCGGTCCTCCTGTCTCAGCCTCCCAAGTGCTGGGATTACAGGTGTGCACTACCATGCCCGGTTTCACTTTCTTAAAAACAAACTGCAGGTTTAGCAATCCCCAGCCCAGCAGGGTAGGGTGTAGTCTCCATTTTTATAGACTGCAGCTCTACAGAGACTAAGACAGCCAAGGTCGTCAGTAACCAATTCACCCATACGTACTTGAAAAATAACTTTGTCAACTAAGTTATCTTGGGTTGATTTTTGCCATTTTTCTTCCTGGAATGCTTGTTCCCTTTATTCTTCAAGCACAAAAGTCTGTTCTGATAGTTGGGCCAAAAATAATAACACTTTAGCAGAAATTTTATTTAGCACATTGAATTATACATCTTTCAAAGCATCTGTGTTTTTGTAATCTGAATACAGGTGGCTTCCTTGTTCCTCAACCTATGTCCTTCTCTGATCCTTCATAGAACTTCCCAAGATATCTGATCCCTTTCCTCTTTCTCTAGTAGTCTACCTGTTATTTTCCTGTCATTTTCCCCACCTATATTTTATATATGAGTGAAAATATATGATGCTTGTCTTTCTGGATAAGACATTTCACTTAACATGAAGAACTCCAGTTCCATCCATTTTTCTGAAAATGGCATGGTTTTCTTCTCCTTTATGGCTGACTAATACTCCATTGCGTATTAGCGCAACATTTTCTTTATCCCGTCATCTGCTGACAGGCACCTAGGCTGATAATATGATTTGGCTGGTGTGAACTGTGCCAAGATGAGCACGGGTATGCAGGTGTTGCTATAATACATTGGCTTTAATTCCTTTGGGGGTATACCAAAGAGTGGTACAGATGGGTCACACGGTAGTTCATTAAGTTTTTTGAGGAACCTCTCTACTGATTTCCATAGTGGCTATACCAATTTACATTCCCACCACCAAGGAAAAGGGTTCCTTTCTCCCCTCATCCTCCCTAGCAGACATTGAGAAACATCTGTGCAGTTCAACTGACCATTTATCAATTGGGCTGTTTTATCTATCTATTTATTTATTTATTCATTAATTCGTTCATTTATTTTTGGTACTGGGAATTCAACACAGGGGCATTCTACCTCTGAGCTACACCCCCTGCCCTTTTTACTTTTTATTTTGAAACGAGGTCTCGCTGATCTGCTGAGGCTGACCTGGAACCTTTGACCTGCCTGTCTCATGGGTTGTGTACTAAGACATATATGTATAGATCATGGTATATAAAACAATTTTCAGGAACTCATAAACAACTTGTTTAGACATGCCAGCATATAGCTTCAGAAACTTGTCTGGACAAGTCAGCATAGGGCTCAGACCAGCATGTCTGTACTGCAGTTGATAACAGATCTTTGGATCATAAAATGCCTTCTTACCTTTGATGGACTTACGTCATCAATACACTTGGACTACTGACAGGAGTCTGGCAGGGTTCGATAAGCCTGGATGAGCTTGCCAAAGACACTGGACAATGCCCACAAAGTCCTATAAAGACACCGGCCTTCCTATGAACAACGGACTGAGCTTTGCTTATGCCATGACGGTCTGCCACTGTGCTCAAGTCTGTACTCACTGACCGAGGATCAGTGTAACACCAAACTACTCTATGTCCGGGCCAACTCCTGACTCTCCTCTTCCATTCCTGGACTTGATTCATTATTCCCTACTCCCTGTTTGTAAAGTGTTATTACTAAGTATTTGAAGTGCGCTAGACATAGAATCTGTGTGTTGTCTAGCACACTTATTTGACCTAAATTGTTAGATTTTCTAGTATGACCTGTACTATTTGATGCTCATTCATTTCTAAATGGCTTTGGCAAAGCAGCCACCCAGCATCCAAACTTAGCTTCACTTTCCTCAGACAATTTCCCAATAAGTTCCTCTGTGTTTTAACCTTCGAGTGTTGAATAAACCTCATGACATTGTGGAAAGACACAAATGGTGTGTGACATGACTTATTGGTTTTAGGACCTTGCGGTCCTGTTGCTCATAATAATATATTTATGCTTTCAGACAGGGATTTGGAAGATTACAGCCCGTGAGCCATATCCGAGTGCCATCTGCCTTTGGGTTATGGGGAATCGCGAAGATAACATTTACTGACACTTGAACATTATGTGGACTTCGAGTTTGAATGTCCATAAAGTTTCGCTGGAATGCAGCCACACTCGCTTGTCTTACCTGTTGTCTGTGGCTGCTTCCACGTTACAGTGATAACGTTGAGTAGTGATGACAGGGACCAGATGGTCCACAAAGCAAAACATATCTATTATTTAGCTCTTTCTGAAGAAAGTATACTCATTGCTGTTTTAGGAAAGAGTGTGTCTACTAGGAGCAACAGTAACTTTGGGTCAAAATAGGTAAGATTCTCTTTTCCCCTAATACTTCCATTTAGTTTTAAGCCAGTCATTCAAGCTCTCTGAGCCACTGGATTTCTTACTGTTGAATGGGAAAGCTATTAAGATGAGGTTTTTGTTTTGTTTTGCTTCTGTGGTACTGGGGATGGAACCCAGGGGCATTCCACCTCTGAGCTACATCCTCCAGCCCTATTTTATTTTTTATTTGGAAACAGGGTCTCACGAAGTTGCTGAGGCTGGCCTCAAACGTGCGGTCCTCCTGCCTCAGCCTCTCAAGTGCTAGGATTACAGACATGTACCACTGCATCCAGATAATATGAGGTATTTGATGCAAGGATTAGCAGTATTTTTCCAGTGCAACAGTAGTATAATAAGTAACATCGGACACTATTATTGCATATTTTTTGCTTAGCCTTGCATCCAATTTTTAATTACATTTAACTAAGGAATGGTAATTTATGAAAAGGTTGTCTAATAAATGACTTTATTCATTACGGCTGTATAGCTACATGGCATGAAAAATAGGATGGAATTGTCCTTATCTTCAAAGCACTGTGAACACTAGTACCTGTGTTCAGTTATCTGGCTTGAGCAAAGAATTCCAAGTATTATGTCCAAGACAAAAGGTGCCTATAAATCTGTAAAGGCTGATAATTTCAAAAGAGAGAGAGAGAGAGAGAGAGAGAGAGAGAGAGAGAAGCCAGTGTGGTGGCACATGCCTGTCATCCCAGTACTTGGGAGGCTGAGAGAGGAGGATCACAGGTTCAAGACCAGCCTTGGCAACTTAGAGAGACTCTCAACAACCTAGTGAGACCCTGTTTCAAAACAAAACAAACCAAAAGAAATGAAAAAAATAAAATAGGGCTGGGAGAGTAGCTCAGAGGTAGAATGTCCCTGTGTTCTATCCCCAGTACCACAAGAGAGAAGGAGAGGGAGAGGAAGAAGGAGAGAGAGGGAGAGAGAGAATCTTTACAATGCCCACTATACCAACGTCAGTGAGACATTTCTCTAACAAGTATTTACTTTCCATCCTATCTTCAAATAATTACTCACCAAAGTACTATCAACAGGAAACTCAGCAAAATAAATAGCAAAGTGCTCTCCAAAACCCCATACGGCAGAAAAAATTATATTCTTTTATACTGTTGTTAGCTGAATGTTTATTTTCTCTCTCCTCCCATAACAAGAATAATGACCACGGTGCCGAATATTCTCAATTCACTTGGCTGCATAATTAACCAAAATTTTATTTTAAAAAAGTCATCTGTGGCTCCAAATACACTGCAGTAAATATTATTTCTTAGCTATAAGGTAGATGTATAAAAACAAAAAGCCAAGAAGTATATGGTCTAATTGTCAACACTTTATAATTATTTACATAGTTATATGCTATCTACTACCAATTGTTCCTATTTTGCATATGTTTGAGCTTAAGTATTGCTTATATGTGTGATATGAAAGGAATGTTCTATTTTTCTATACAGTCAAAAAGTCAGACACATTACTGTAATATCCTACAGAAGAACACTTAGAAATGAAAAACTTATTTGAAGACTAAAAAGCTGGGAGCTCTATTTCAAAAAATGTAAAACTAATATAAAACCACACACAAATGTTGCCGTGTGCCTTTAACACTCCCTGGATGCCACATCCAGAATGTTCTCTAGACTGAAAATGTTCTCAGAACAAGAGGGGTCCAAGATGCAGCAGAGAACAAGGAAATACTATTCCCAGTCTCCATGCACTCTTTTTTTTTCTTGGTACTGGGGATTGAACTCAGGTGTGTTCTACCTCTGAGCTGTACCCCCAACCCTATTTTATTTTTTAATTTTGAAACAGGGTCTCACTCATTTGCAGAGGGCTTCGCTAAGTTGCTGAGGCTGGCCTTGAACCCGCGATCCTCCTGTCTCAGCCTCCCAAGTACTGGGATTACAGGCATATGCCACCGTATATACATGACATCGTTGTTGTTTTAATGTAACCCAGGGCCTCATTATCTAGGAAAGCACACTACCACTGAGCTCCAGCCCCAACTCAATAGATTGGCTTTGAATTCTAGTTTGAACCCTTGAGGTTCATGAATTTTATGAAGTTCCTTAACTTGTCAAGAACCTCTGCTCCTCAACTGTAAAAGGGGGTTAATAATAGTGTAAGGCTCACAGGGTCCATGAAGGAATTAATGATATAATTCAGGCAACACCCTTAGTTCAGTGCTTGGTGCAAAGTCAAAAACTCCACAAACATCCAGTCCCATTATTATTTTAGGCGGCGGTCTAAAGGCTGCCTTTTCCATGAATACTTTGTGTGTTCGTTTCTACAGCAGAGAGCTCTTAGAACCTTCGTGCCAACCTTTTTATGTTTTTTCTGAAGCCAGGGTCTAGCATCTTGGTGTTTTTCTCTCCTTTCGCTGTTAGCCTGCAACTTCTTTCCTTCCTACGGTGGCGGCAACACGATGCCTGGTGGACTCCTCCAACCACTTATCACTGTGCCTCGCAGAGCAGACGCTCACTGTTCAGCCTGCTGAAGGGCTCTAGAAAGACAAGCTGGGCCGCAGAGTGTGCGGTGTGTGGGAGAAGGCAAGGAAGAGGAGGCAGAGCTGAGGGGCAAGGCTGTGGCACACTCAGGAGACAGAGAAGAAATGGCTGAGCTGCTCACAGAAAGGCACAGGGGTGGGCTGAGAACAGGGCAGAGTGGAGGGCACTCTCAAACGCAGCACAGACCCTGCCTTCTTTTTTCTTAAAGACATCCGTGGAAGATACGAGTTACAGACCAGAATCAAAGTCCCTGCGATTGAGGCTTGCAGAAATACATGCACGTGTGTGGGGATGTATGTGGGTGTGTTTTGCACATGCGCGTGATTTTAGCTTTATTCAAAGTTCCTATTTATTTATTTATTCATTTATTTTGGCACTGGGGATTGAACCCAGGGGTGCGCTACCTCTGAGTTACACTCCCAACCTTTTTTTAATTATTATTATTTTCCTCTTATTGTTATTGTATTATGAAACAAGGTCTTGCCAGGTTGCTGAGAATCTCATTACATTGCTGAGGCAGTCCTCGAACCTGCTACCCTCCTGTCTCAGCCTCCCAAGTACAGGGATGAC
Source organism: Glis glis (assembly GCA_004027185.1). NCBI lineage: Eukaryota > Metazoa > Chordata > Mammalia > Rodentia > Gliridae > Glis > Glis glis. The sequence continues at coordinate 5,297 of PVJS01000202.1, read as the reverse complement.
AGGTGTGCACCATGACACCAGTACCTTCTCTTTTCTTAATGATATCTTGTAAGATATGAGTTATAGACCAAAGTCCCTTTTATCGAGGCTGGAAGAAATGCATACACGTGGGTGGGGATGTGTTTGCATGTGTTGTGTGTGTGTGTGTGTGTGTGTGTGTGTGTGTGTGTATGTGTTATACTCAAATTTCCCATTTTATTTACTTATCTATCATCTATCTATCTTATTATCTATCTATCTATCTATCTATCTATCATCTATCTATCTCTCCAACCTATTTATTTTGGCACTAGGGATTGAACCCAGGGGTGCTCTATCTCTGGGCTACAAGGCCAGCCCTTTTAAAATTTATTTTATTTCATTTCATTTCATTTTATTTTATGTTTTTGATTTTGAAACAGTGTCTTGCTAGGTTGCTGAGAATCTTGCTACATTGCTGAGGCTGTCCTCACACCTGTGGTCCTCCTGTCTCAGCCTCCCAAGTACTGGGGTTACAGGCGTGCACCATCATGCCTGGTTTCCCCATTATTAATGAATTAATGCTTACAAGTGCACCCTTCCATACCAGGAACTCAATCCGTTTAGCTCTGCTAATACAACTTAATGCATAGAAAGGCATGATAGGCACAGGGGTATTTAAAAACACTTTTATGTGATGAGTACTCTAAGACAGCTTAACACTTGGGTGATAGTCAATTAAAGTCGTTGGAATGGGCACTTTATTTTAGGAGTCAGAGAAGTAATTATTGGATACTTTTAACACAATAGCTACCTTAAGAGCTAAATTGATGTGTGGGTTTTATTTAAACTTCTGTTTCTTGTATTCTAATTACACTTCTAATTCGTCTTTTTTTTTTTTTTTTGTGGTACCAGGGATTGAACCCACGGGCGTTCTACCTCTGAGCTACATCCCCGGCCCTATTTTTTATACTTTATTTTGAAACCAGGTCTCAGGAAGTTGCGGAGGGCCTCCCTAAGTAGCTGAGGCTGGCCGCGAACCCGGATCCTCCGGTTTCAGCCTCCCAAGTACTGGGATTACAAGCGTGCGCCACCACGCCCGGCTAATTCGTTTTTTTTTTTTAAAGTTCTCTAAAGTCGTTCTTAGTCACCATCAAGCTTACAAAAAAATCAAAAGAGCAGTCATCAATGATCAAGGCTACACACCAACAATGTTTGCATCATTAATAACCTTTCCACGCATCCTCCAATAAACCGTGAAGACGTAAATGGGTAGACGCAAAGCAATTTAAAACTTAGGCTGCTGCAATCGCAGGGATGATCAGAAATAAATTTATCTGTGCAAACATAAGAGACTTTCTAGATTTATCAGCAGAAATCAGTGCTATCTTCATTTCCCCGGGATCAATGCCATCCAATCAGATCCCACTGTGCACTACTACCACAGAAGAAACGACAGAGCCAGGTACAATGGGACACGCTTGTCATCCCAGTACTTGGGAGGCTGAGACAGGAGGATTGCAGGTTTGAGGACAGCCTCAGCAAGTAGTGAGACACTCATCAACCTAGCAAGACCCTGTTTCAAAGTAAAAAATAAACAAATAAAATAGAGCTGAGCTTGGAGTAGTATACCCCTGGGTTCAATCCCCAGTACCACAAAAACAACAATAACAAAAGAAATCAGTCATTTTGAGTGGATGACAACAGCTTCCTTGAAGTGCCAAATGGGACACCATAAACTCGGATGCTCCCAAATCTATTTGGAGACTAATGACAGTCCAATAGAATCCTCAATCATTTCCTCCCTGATTGCATGAGCGGAGCTACTAAAACCCTACTGAGAAATATATCTCCATCATCTCGAGAAGAACTTGACAAGTTTGTTTTACTTTCAAAACATTCCTTCATCGCTATTTGCATGGAAGACCAGCACAGAATGTTATTTGCACTGAGACGACATAGAAAAGAATGAGTGCTATGATCGAGGGCACCCAGGGACATGCGGGCGTCCGCCGTGGTTGTATTGGAAAACAATGCAACATAAACAAGCCGAGTTCATGATTTTCAAATGCAGCCCAAACATACGATTTTTGTTTGCACATACTGTCCATGACTAAACAGACAAGGTTAGAGGAGGAGGCTGCAGTTCATGTGTGGTAGCTGTGCTGGGGGTGATGGGGCACACCTGTAGTCCCAGTACTTGGGAGGCTGAGACTAGAAGATCACTGGCTCACGGCCAGTCTCAGCAATTTAGCAAGAACCTCAGTAACTTAGTGAGACCCTATCTCAAATAAAAAATAAAAATGGCTGCGGGTACAGCTCAGAGGTAGAATGCCCCTGGGTTCAATCCCAATACCAAATCAATTAATCAATAAAAAAGAAGAAGAAAGAGGGTTAACTAGGACTCATCCTCCCTTCTAGAACTGATGGTAACTTACTTTGACAAGTAATTCCTAGCTACTACCAAAACATTGTTAGACTACAATATATAGACCGTTCACTACAATTTTAAGAGAACGTGGTGAAATAAGAATACTTTAAAACTTTTACGGAAATATATTTTCCTTATGATGTTTTCAACTAGACATCAAAAATGATTTTAGTTACCCAAGAGAATTTTGCTTTCTGAAAGAGCTATATGTGCTTAGCTATTCCCACTAGAAGACTGAAACTAAAAGCTGAAGATGCTATGGGAAGTTTAGAATGCCCACATACATTGATTACACATTTGTCTGTACTCACCAAGCAAAGACACCGAAAACCTGAACTCATTTTACAAAATATCCAGTATTTCAGGTAATACAACTTAGGACGTATTTACAACTTCTCTTGTGAAATCAAAAAGTCCCCATTATCTTAACTAGTCTGGTGTCCCTCTGGACAAGTAGATGCTAAATATTCATGCCAGGCATGGTGGTGCACACCTGTAATCCCAGTATGTAGGAGGCTGAGACAGGAGTATGGCAGGTTCAAGGACAGCCTTAGCAACTTATCAAGACTCTCAGCAACTTATCAAGTCTCTTTCAAAATAAAAAAAATAAAACAAGGCTGGGGTATGTATTTTTTTCTAAGTATTATCAAGTAAATTCACATGATATATTTTACTTGATTTTAATAATATCTATGATTTATGGGATATTCCCTAAATCATGACCAGATTTTTATTTCAATGCATATAAAATGACCCAATATTTAAAACAGGATATCACACTCAGAAGTCAGCATTTTATTTTAAAGTCTACATAGATCCAGAAGGAGTACCAACATTCAGTATATAGAGTAATGCACTAATAATCTTCTTCTTTTTTTTTTTCCTTTTGGTACTGGGGATTGAGCCCAGGAGCATTCTACCTTTGACCTACACTCCCAGCCCTATTCTATTTTTTATTTTTAAACAAGATTTCACTAAGTTGCTGAGGCTGGTCTCAAACCTGCAAACCTTTGTCTCAGCCTCCCAAGTGCTGGAATGACAGGTGTGTGCCACGCTGTCTGGCTCAAATGTTCTTTAAAAAAGTGGTTAAGCCGGGCGTGGTGGTGCACGCTTGTAATCCCAGTACTTTGGGAGGTGGAGACCGGAGGATCCGGGTTCGCGGCCAGCCTCAGCTCTCTCTCTCTCTCTCTCTCTCTCTACTTAGTGAGGCCCTCCGCAACTTCGTGAGACCCGATTTCAAAATAAAGTATAAAAAAAAATAGGGCCGGGGGTGTAGCGCGGAGGTAGAACGCCCCTGGGTTCGATCCCCGGTACCGCAAAAAAAAAAAAAAAGTGGTTAAAAGGGCCAAATTCTTCTTCATAGTATAATGGTGAAGACTGCCAATCCCTTAAGAGATATACTACATACAATTATTATATATATAAATTAATCCAATTCTCCCTTATAAACGCTTCAAGATTTCTTTAACCACCACATCCAGATATACAAGCCGACCTAAATTTTTAATGATGGCTTCTCATTTTAGTAAGATAGACACTGCTTTTTATTCATAAATTTGACCATAAACATGTGAAACATTTCTCCAAAATGCTGAAATATAATCAATACAATATGCATGTGGAATAAAATTACAACTAAACTTTTAAGCCTTTGAAAAACTGACCTCATGGTCTTTATCTAGACTGTACTTCTACTTTCTGATCTCTTCCTTTCCACCAACTGGGAAATCTGAAGATTGCTTGTACAAAAGCTAATGTCATGAACAACAATATGGCTACAGTCTACTACCTGTCATTTCTGTTCGTTCTACAAAAAAGAAGACAAATTCAAAATTTCATAAATGAAGAATTCAAGAAAAAAACAATTTTTTCAGTTTTGATATCTCTATTGTTCTTTCTCTGTCTACTTGAAAAGACAGAAATTTGCAAATAATGATTCCATTTTTTCCCTCAGTACTAGGTTAGGAGCAAAGAAAACGTTAATAGGAAAGCATTTGAGGCATCTCAGTAAAAACAGAACTGTAAAAGCCTTTCTTTTCAAAGTTGGAGGTTTTAACCTATAATCCTATATTCCATGAAAATATTTTTGCCATATATTGACATTTGCATATTTGAAGAAGTTTTGAAGTTTGACACACAGCCCAGATGTCTACTTAATATATTCATGTATTTCAATGCCATGTGATTTAGCTGTCTGTTTGCCCCATCCCACACTGATTCTCTCCCTTTAGAAAGGAAAGCTGGGTGTGTGGCACATGCCTGTCATGCCAGTACTTGGGAGGCTGAGATGGGAGGATCGCAGGTTTGAGGCCAGCCTCAGCAACTTAGTGAGGCCCTCCACAACTTAGTGAGACTCTGTTTCAAAATTACAAAAAATGAAAAAGGGCCAGGGGTGTAGTTGGGAGGTAGAATGACCCTGGGTTCAATCCTTAATACTACAGAAAAACAAAAAAAGAAAAGGAAAAAGGTCAAACTGCTTTTATTGTTCCTTAACTTATCTTAAAGAAATTGTGTCTATTTAGAAAATCAGTCTTGAGATGAGTGCTGAAATTTTTAGAGGTGACAGATGACTTCTGTAACTTACTTTCAAACAGGTTACCCCAAGTAAATAAATAAGGAGAAAAAAAGCACACACATATGCATATAAATAGAAGAATTACAGTAACACGGTACAATAGTTAAATCTCAATTGTCCACACGTGGATATATCCATTATTGCATCATTCCTTCAACTTCTTAGGTGCTTGAGAATTTTTATAACTAAAGAGAAAAAAAAAGCCGGGCGTGGTGGCGCACGCCTGTAATCCCAGTACTTTGGGAGGCGGAGACCGGAGGATCCGGGTTCGCGGCCAGCCTCAGCTCTTGCTCTCTCTCCCTGTCTGTCTGTCTGTCTGTCTCTCTCTCTCTC